>JAOPHQ010001913.1:0-24557 GCA_030340625.1 Merluccius polli | reverse complement strand
ACCCCTGGATCCTTGCCTTGCTCTGGGAGGGGCTTGACTATAATGACGTGCATGTCCCCCCCCCCCCACACCTCCCATCCTTATCCAACTCATACGCCAGGAGCCTTTCTCATACGCGAGGCTCCGCTCACCACACCCCCCCCCCCCCCCCCCCCTAGATCTGTCTCCTACATGAAAGGCTTCTTGTTATGCTAACTGCTATGTTACTATCTCAACTCTTAAAAGTACTATGGGTAGTACAAACATTAACCACCTCCCCCTACCAAGTACAATCTTTGCACATGGACTATTATCATCATGCTTCACTGAATGTGGTTAACTGGAAGAACTTCCTGTATGTGTAACCCCACCCCCCCACCCCACCCACCACTGACCACGCCCCCTTTTTATTGGTATGAGATGTACTTATACTGGAAAGAATATATATGCAATATGTAGGCATGCCATGGGCCAAACAATACACTGTTATTCATTTGTATTATCACTACTCTACCGCGGTTTAAAGACTATTTGGTTTGAAGACAACTATTTTGTGATTCTTAGTATAGTTGCAGATAAAGGAGCTTGATACATTATGACGTCTCATATTTCAACACTTACTGTTTAGTTTTCTTAGAGGTAAACCTCTCACACATTTTCTTCCATCTCTGGCAGTTAAATTCAGGATGAATACTATAAAAAAATGTAAAATATATACTGCACTAAAACCAACACAACTTGATAATAGCACATATTTTGATTTAAATAATTGTTTGGCTTAGGAGTTTAATAAAATAAGGACCATCTATGTAACGAAAAACAACTGTAACCCCGTAAGATATGTTAATAATAAGTTATTCCTTGTGAAAAATGTCAGTTTGTTTACTAATGCTTGATTGCCTTGGTCAAAGCATGCAAACACATGCAAAGCTCATGTCAAATCTGTTTTCAAACAGCCAAGAATCCAAAACGTAACGTCTACTACTGCAACTGACAAAGTAAAAAAAAGAAAAAGAAAACCCAATAGCAATATTTGTTTGAATTAGGACCAAATCATTGGGCATATTGTGCTAACAGAAAACAACACTGTGTGATTTTAAGTGTCCCACCAATGAAAAATCTGTGATTCTTAATAAGACACATAGCTTAAATACTGCTGTCAATAAACAGTTCAAACCTTAAATTGTTTTGCAAATTTCTGTATAACTTTCTCAGACAAAAAAAAAATGTAATATCGATATGCCTGTTTTCCATTCATTGTGTCGAGTTTTGCATGACAAGAATAAATGTTACCATGCATGGTCCACCTCTGCTTGGTGATGTCTTGTTTTTGAATGAGGCAATGTGAACGTAATGTACTGTCAGGCTATGTGCACTCCAACAGGGATTGGCAACCATTACATACCAGGGAGAGCAACAGTCGGCTACGTAAGTGCACTATGCATCGGTTTTAATCGCAGAACAAAAACTTTTCTTAATTTTGGCATAAAAAACACCGCTCCACTTTCATTGTGTTTGGAAGAGCAAATATAGCCTATGCTAATAATTATGTTCCTTATCCCAACAGACCTTAATGCTCCTGTCTGATAGCTCATCATGGATCTATTGTATTAAAGGTTATTTCTTTATTATTAAACATGATCACTATTCACAGGTTGTAGATTGATAAGCCTACATATACAAGTATCTAACTAAAATAAGGATTAATGAAATAGAAATTGCCATTTCTCATATACCCCTATGACCTATACATGAGGAAACTACACATCTGTTCAATGGGCTTACATGCAGTAGTCCTTCCTAAATCTACTTTTAGGATGAAAATGACTTTCCTTCAGTGCATATAGCACCCCAACACAAACCGTGTTGGTCTTAACAGATTACCTCACAGGGGAACCATCCAAGTATCAGTTCTGCTCCAATGGGCTTCAAACTAGACGGGACCCGCTGAAATATTCAGGAGCTCAAAACACATCGTAACCCCTGAAGTGCTGGCGTCTACTCAGGCTACAGTGTGTGGGAGAAGAGGAGGTTGGACAGTAGACTGTGGAGTCCTACTCTATGAAGTATGACCAATAGAAAACAGGCATAAATCGTTATTCACCAAGCTCGGATATACTCCAATATATCAAAGTGTCCACTCTGAAAGGGAAAACACATTCCCAGCCAAACCTGGAGGTGGCTGTCGGGTGAGAGGTCCCTGTGGTGAGACCAGGAACCGAGTGACAAGTTTCCTGTGGATTCAACCAGGTCCATCACCTCACACCACCGCTTCTCTATTTGAGAATGCACTTTTCCTACATGCATTTGCATTTCATGTTTAATATGGTCTCGTACGTATAAAACCAAACAGGATTAGGTGTTTGTTTTCCAGAGTTTCCAGTGAGCTAGTTTCAATTATCTGGGTATCCTTGATTAAACAACAGCTTGTAATTAATTCTCATGATAATCTCTGATCTGAATTAGAAATAGGCAGACTGGTATCAAATACTGCATACATGTCGACTGTGATACACCTGATACACATCGCCAAAACAGTAAAAAAAAAAACAGGTACGCGGCTAAGCAGAAATGTGTTTGAATTGAAAGGTGTTTAATGTGTAAGGTCTTCACAAAAAATGTACAAAAACTAACAGTCCTGTACTTGACCAAGCACAGTGATTTAGACAATTAGGACATAACCTGAACCAACATGACTGTTGGCATATACATGACTAATAATTAATAATGGCGCACCATCCCAAAAACAAACCTAACAGAATCAATATCCAAAACCAAACATTTGCCATATTGGGAATGGAACCTATTGAATCCTAACTGATGTTAAACGGGGTTTGAACCCGTGTTTATAACCCGATAATACCAGAGCACAGTGATGGCTAAATGAATAATATCTATCTGGGATCATGGTGGGACATTAAAGCAGGAACATGTCTTGTTTGGGTAAAGCACAGTCGTATGCACTTTCACACACTCCTTAAGCAGGAGAGAGATAATTCAACCAAGATCCATCTCCTTAACTCCATTCTTTAAAGCCATTATGGTTGTGCAACAGCCTTTGGGACACAAAACTAAAAGAAACCATTGACCTTTCTTACAGTACTGCATTGCTTTCCATTTGATACCCCACCAAAAACCACAAGGCCTTGGGCCGGGTAATGCTTCAAATCGCCTGGAATCACGACTACCATCTCAGATGGGATTACTTCCAATTCCAAAAGCGCCACAAGCACACACACACTTGCGTGTCGCACACACAGCTTAAAAAAGGTATTTAGGTTTAGCAGTGTGTGGTCCTTAAGTCTGCATTTAAAAACATCATCGTAATATTCAATTATAGTTGTTAATTGTAAGACGCAAGGATAGAATAATTTAATGGCTCCAATCCATCCAAAATTAGGACTCGGCCATCGGACTGTAATGTTTAGAGCCAACTCTGGTAGCATATTAATCCAAATCAACAGGGGATGATACCACATCAGGTAATAGAGGCTGTGAATGGAAACCAAATCATTTGCAAATGCTCCTACAAGTAGGCTTTGGTTTCAACACCAAATTACCACTGTACCTGGCCCGGTACACTGTCCGTTTTATAGAAAAATCAGATATTTTCTATATTCATTTTCTAAATAGAAACATAGTCTCAAAATGTATATCACAATGTATTGATGTCCTGAAAATATCATTGGCCATTTATATCCATTTGTATGATGAAATCTATGTACTGGCTGAAAGTGAGCAAACTCATACGTGCAAATATTGACTCTGCTTTTTTTTCTTGTGCAATATCAATCTCATTTTGTTAAAAAGCAAAATAGATTAGTTCGTTAGTGACTCATGATATTGGATTGACTAATTGCATTAGTTGACAAGAGACAGCAATAATTCCATAAGTTGCTTCCATAAATGGCATACGTAGCATGATATTTACAGATACATATGGACACATAAAAAGTAAACTCTACAGAGAAAGTATACTTTTTTAATGACACTTGAATGAGATATAAGTTAACAGTGGCAAAACCGCAGGGGTTAATATATGCAGATATCTCGTCCTTCAATTTTGTCCCAAACAGAGAATAGTTCACGGTATAGAATATTTATCGTAGCTCCCAAAAACCATAATATTCAGTATGGTAAAAAATAAAATGCTTTGGGGTGTTTAGTATCCATCAATATCACACACATTGCTTTGTACAGACTGAATAAGAATAATTTATTAATGCACATTTTACAGTTCACAATGAACCATCCACCTAATTCTTCCCCTTAAAAAAAAAACTAAATGCACTAAAACCAGTCCACCTCCAAAAGAAAAAAAAATAAATCTTTGAGTATCTTCAGCCCCCCCCCCCCCCCAAGTAGAAAGTCTTGTTGCAAATCATCAATATAATTCTTTAAAATCAAGTCCAATAGTACTTTTGGTCTCCATTCCTTCCTTTTTGGTGAAACACCAAACCAACCACCTTCCCACCTGTTGTCCAAGTGCTGTACTAGGTCGACACCAGTCCAGTCCTAGCGTCTGGGCCCGCCGGATCCTGTTTCTGTGCTCTGCAGTGTACGGTGTATCTAGCAGTGTCTGAGCGCCGCCCCCCCCCCTGGAGATCCAATGGCGTAGCAGAGTAACCCCCACCCCAACGGCGCATCGCTGGCCAGGCCCGTCGGTCAGTGGAAAGCGTACAGCAGGAGGAGAATGGTGCAGACGCCAATCACCCCGCCCAGAATGAGGGAGTCCCGCCTTTTCCGCAGGTTGACCCGCTGGATGAGGTTGTTGATCGCCGGGAAGCGGTCTTTGGAGGGCAGTTAAAGATCAAACAGATCGCAACCGAATACAAGATTTCATTACAACAAGCTTGAAACTCAAAGACAAAACAAAAGATCAGGTTTTCCCCATGGACAGATTTGGAAAAGAAATTATAATTTACCAATCCAACATCAACAATATATGCATCTTGATCTCTCAACATAATTTGGTCTCATTGACTTCCACACAGACCGCGTTACACACAGAGTAAAGGATACTGGCCAGAGTGTTGACTTTGCCCTGTATGGACTTTAGAAAGCCCCTCTGGGACGTCATGTTTTCCTTGGTCGCCATGGCAATACTTGAGAGAGATAGAGAGACATGTTATTAAAACTTTCCCGCGTGGTTTAGCTCAGTAAGAGTCCTTTTAGGAGTCCTTTTATGAGCACCTTGTTGAGTTGGACTTGGCTACCACATTTCCCTTCACCTCATGCAGCACAAGGTACTTTTCAAGGGTCTCGAGAGACAGAGAGGTCGTGAGTTCATGCATTTTTCAGTGGAAAAGCACAGCGATCCATGGTGTTGGGACAGGGAGGGACTGTATATGGGCAGCCACTGCCAGGAACTACACCCCTGCACCCACAGAGGGATTCAGTTTTGGGTGCAGCAGTTGTCACCCAATATCATTCTCCTTCAACTTAATGTTTGTGTATGTGTGTGTGTGTGCGTGTGCCTGGGATATCATCTTGAAGCAAGTGAGGGGTGTAGGATTGCTGTGATATTGGACTTCTGTAGACGTGAAAACTGGGGTCTCAGCACCTTTGACGACAGGGAAAAGTGCAGCTGGGCAGTTGGCAGGAGAGTTGCATGCTTCTCCACTGGCCTACAGTGGCATCCGTTACACACGCTGATCAATACCCACCCACGCCTGCCGCCACGCCTTCACTCTTGACAGCGCAGTCGGTCGTGGAGGACGAAAACACACAGCTTTCTGCTAAGATGGCTGTAAATGCCATTTCGTTTTGGTTGCCTGTAATCCACCTACAATTGGGCTTGACGTTCTAATTCAACTGGCAAGCAAGAAGTGATAAAATCTCTATCTACAATCCTAAAACGAATGCATGTCTCAAATGGCTTTATTTTAAATGAGGCTTTGATTCACAACCAAGTCGTGGTCTCAAAGGAGGGGGTGTTCCTAGTCCTTAGTGGTAAGGGCCCCATAGGGAAATATGGGCAGGGCCAAATGATAACATCGGTGTGTGTGTGTGTGTGTGTGTGTGAATATGTTTGTGTCAAGTTCAAGTAAGACAGGGTGTTTTGTTAGCAGAGGAGCAATGTGGCTTGTGTTTGCAACGTGTACAAGGGGTTGGGTGTTGTGTGTTTGTGTGTTCACCTGCCTCTAACATCCCATGGGGTGGGAACCTGCTGAGGGGACATGCCCTTGTCTCTGGGGGGGGGGGCAGGGGGGCGTACTGGATCAGATTCTCCACAGTCAGAGAGAAACAACATTGCAACCACTGTAATACAATAGGGGATCAAAGTGAAATGATACGCCGCTCCTTCTCAAACAACGCGTGTGATACCGTTGTTTTATTTTATTCTCATTTCCCGCTAGGACGGATCAGCACAGTTTCCTCCAGGGAGTTGTTCCTTAAATCTCATCTACATGCTGACCATAAAAGCTAAACATTACTGAAAGTGTAGACTGTGGAGTTCAACCCTTTGTGGCATTACAGTGATGCCGTGTGTGTTTCTTTCTGAAGGTTTTACCATGGTTTGGTGGTCTTCTTGAGTTACGTTGGTGGTTAGCGTGGCTGGTTCATGTGGTCACGACTTCAATCTTTTGGAAATGTGTGGCTAATCCACACAGCCACAAAGCAGCAATAATAAAAAACAGCCTCATCTCCAGAGGGCCGGGGCCGTAGAAAAAACAAGCGTGAACTCATTTTGCTGCAGGGAAGCCTGGTGGGCTCTGCCAAGCGACACCTACCAGGAGGGAGGGTGCCTGCACAGCAGAGGAGCATGGGAAACGGTGCGAGGGAAGACAGAGGGGGCTGAGGTCATGCTACAGTCTCGACTGGATGGGCGTTGCACACAATTAACGCGGAGCGATGAATACACAAGGGTGGGAATTAAAGCCATGTTTGGATGGAGGCGGGAGACAACAGAGGTATGAAATAAATAAGATGTGTGGGCCAGGAATGGGAGCCAGACGGTTTTTAATCTGATAAAGTGTCTTAACTCGGTTTGACTGGATACACACCAACATTGAAATATGTGGAGCGATATTTCTTCTAGCATAATATAATTCCAGAGGATTGGGAGAGTATGGAAAGCAGGCTATGGGTGATGTGAGGCATGTGGGGAGATATATGCTCGGCGGTGTGTAAGGAAACAAGCAGCCCTTACCTTATTGTGTCATCCATCAGCCTGTCAGAGCTGTAGACAAGAGGATGGAGGGCAGGAGAGAAAGGGACAAGAAGCTGGTTAGACACCACAGCTGCTCTTACAGAAGCATGGTGCAGTTCAACGTCCATCAATGTGTCCATAGCTCATTCAGAGAACTGTGAACCAGGTTGGTGATCACATTAGACCAAGTTAATTCTGGGTCCCCCCATACACACCCTAAATCTGAAAGAACACCCTTTCAGATTTATCAAGATCTCATGACAGCATTTTATTTAAAATGTGTTGATAACAAAAAAAAAGTATTAAACCATTACCAAGCGTTGAAGCAATGATGAATAAACACACTGGTAGGTAGTTAAATCAAATATTCCAACTACTATGCAGTAAAAAAAAAAGACACACATAAACACATTTAATTCAACATTTACTTAACACTGACTACAGTTAAGTAGACAGCAATGGTTGCACTTTGAAATAAACTGGAATAAATAAAATGTCTCAGTGAACATTAATTTAATGGCATTTCTTTTGAATACATTGTAGTCTGCCAAGGAATATTTGTATATAATTATATATACTGTCTGCAATGTGTGCAAACGTGTTGCAAAGACAGGACGAGCCAAACCTAATTATATGGTTTCTAATTTTACTTAATAACTAACAGAGGGAACAAAATCACTATCCTGCTGTGGTATTGAGTGGTATGAGAATTGAGAATCGGTATGAAAACCAGCAAACGGCAGACAGACTCGGAGTGAGAAATATCGTCCCAACAACAATGACATACACAAGACATTTGACATCAATGGGAAAAAATATACATAAAATCATAACACTTTCCCTTTGCTAAACCAGTGAAGCAGGACAAAGATCTACATAATCTAGTGATCTAGTCTCGCCACATCAGACCTTGTTATTAGATGAATTAACGTGATGTCACGTTAATTCATCTTTTAGACAGAGGAAGTTGATTAAGGCTTATAACATCGAGGAGATTAGCAGTGCCCAGCTAATCGTAACAAATGATGCCCGGCCACTGCTGACAGTACATTTCCTGATTTCTTGGCTTCCACTGGTTAATTAGAGGTGAATGTTCATTGGCCTTATGCAGCGATGTGACTCTGCAGGTTCCCATCGAACCCAACGGTCGGTTATTTAAAGCCAAGTGAAAAGTAACAGCTACAGGGGAAGAAACACTTAGTCATGGAACTTTAGTAGAAAGGACTGCATCATTTTACTTGCTTTAGCCAATGTAGCATTCAGCATTTTCCAATAACTTTCAATTTCAAGTTTGAGCAAAGCAGTACATTCCCGCCCCAACGAGCCACCCGTCATCTCTGCTGTCCAAATGCAACGTCCAGTGACAATACAAGATGCCTACTATTTTCCAAAAGGTCCCCCCACCCATTTCCCCACCAGGGGCCGTATTCACAAAGCATTTTATCTTACCGCTAGGAGTGAAAGAGGAGTAGGAGTTTTTTCTTAAAAGTTATTCACAAAGCCGCTGAGACCTACTCATACTAAGGATAAATCACTAAGAGTGAACTAAGAGCGACGCGCCGTTGCTATGGATTACGTCAATTCTCGTGCACAAGTTTAGAAGCGGTCAGTACGGTGATTGGTTGTTCAGAGAAGGCGGTCTCTGTGAAACTTATCCGCAACATCCCACAAACGAGCCCACTAAATCACCGAACAAGGAAATAGCCTAGGCTAGAAATTAATTCTTATCAAATAGTTATGGACAGTGCAGTTAGCAGAATACACGCATGATGACAAGTTTGTGCAGACCACGATAATGACGTTGTAGCCTATATGTACGTTAAAGAGAGAGAGAAAAAGCAAACAATAAAAATACGTAAATTGCATTTGCAAGGAGGCAAGTAAAAGCACCCTGCAAACTATTATCCAATGAGCATATCTCCAGCACTTCAACACTTTAAATAACAGCCCATACCGGTTGTGGAGAATGGCGCATACAGTGATCACTGTGATCACATCCTCTCTCCACAAGATACATATATGGAGGAAAACAGCAAACCATAATAAATATGGATTCAACAAATAAAAGTCGACAAAGAGCTAATACGATGTTTTTTACGCATAGGACTAAGCGTAATCTGCGTACTCACTTACATGTTATACTTTAACTGTGCTCCCGGTTGTGGATTGAGATTGGGTGTCAAGAGCCACGTCTTGCAGGGATAGCTGCTGTCACCCAGCAAGTGACACCCAACTGGTACATGGTGCCTCACGCCTCAGACCGCTCCCCATTAAAATACGCGAATCATGGGTAGACCCAGGCCACTTTGCAACAACATCAATAATGTTAAAAGTTGCATCAAAAGCAATCTGCGTGTTGACGGAATGTACTTTCTTTCTATTGACGAACACGTCCTCATCTTTTGATGGCGCAATTATTTGTATGTGCGTCCCGTCAATAGCACCGACCACACCGGGCATACCTGCAATTGCCATGAAGTTGGCTTTGATCCTGTGTAATTGTTGATTGTCCAAAGGAAACCGGATAAACTGTTGGATGATATTAATGGTATTATTTCAGCCTTAACCAACTTTGAACTGAGCTCTGTCAGCTCTTCTAGCATGTATGTAAATATATGATCATTGTGGAATCGTGTGTGTGTGTGTGTGTGTGTGTGTGTGTGTGTGTGTGTGTGTGTGTGTGTGTATTTACATATATGTATGTACATGTATATATATATGTGTATGTATTTTTTATTCTATTTTTATTATTTTATTATTATTGTATTGTGTTGTGTTGGTGTTATGGACCATTCATGAGATGTGTCCTTAATAAAGTTTGAATTGAATTGATATGTGGTCTACAGAGCGCGTTGATGGTTTGGTTTATGGCACGGCTGACTGATAGTTGCGATACTGCTAAATCGTCGGCATTGCAAAGTTGCATTGTCCCTGTTGCTAAATATTGTAGTGTTGCCAAACATTTTATTTCCGGACTAATCGAGTTATTCCTGTTAGTCGGGGATGTTATTGCATCCCGCACTAATTCCACAACAAGTTTTATACCCTCTCGATTTAGCCTATATCTCTTGATCAATTCACAGTCTTCCATTGTCTCCAAAACATTTCGTCTCGCGGCCATTTTCCGATTCTTTGTTAATAGGTCTTACTGAGTTAGGAGTCCTCTCGAGGACTTTTAAGCTCTCCTAGACTTAGGTGCTACTTTTCGGCCTAAAATACTTTGTGAATTGCTCTTAGTGAAAAAAATTAGGAGTCCTAAATTTAAGACTGACACGCCCATTATTTTTAGGAGTTTCTCCTAAATTCGCCAGTTAGGAGCTACTTTTAGCCCTAAGATCCTTTGTGAATACGGCCCCAGGTCAAGAGTTCAGTAGCCATGACAACCGGCATTACTACCGAAAGTGTCCACCCACATGTATGAAGATACATGACTGGCAAACTCCACCCTACCAATTAGCACAGGCCAGTCATTGGCTTTCAGCCAGTAACAGGCAGGCTGGGGGCGGTTATCCGAGCGGACACTTCCACGGCTGATCGGCCTTTCCACAGACAACACCATTCACAAATCCAGAAAACCAATACAGAAGGATTTGGATGGAAAGAGCAAGGGGGTCGGACAACTGTACGATACAGATCTTACTGGAACCAGGAAACCTAATAATGTGGATGATAAAATTGAGGTTTGGTTGTTGTGCTGAGTGACCACACTCATAAAGCATACGTTGCAGGAATGTAAGAAATAAGGGGTGGGGAGACAGTTGTTTTATGAAGACAGAAGAGTCTTGTGGTGCTTGAGTGTCCGACGTCGCCGCATGAATGCGTGCCCTTCAATCTACAGCTTTGGGAGGCTTGGCTTTCCCCTGATCATTGATGTTCTGCTGCAGTCATTAAATCTCTCCCTCGCTTGCTTGCTTTCTCCCATTCCAGCCTTTTTCCTTGTCAACTGCATCCAAGGTGCAGGTATAACTCAATGGTAGCTCTTGCAGAGTAAATGTGTCTTAAATAAAAATAGTTGTTTGTTTTCCAATAAACTTTTTTTTTTAAACTGATCTTAAAAAACATGAAACAAAAATGTTCCACCTTGTTGGCTCTATAGTCATGTTATTCAACTAATGAATATGCCTAACATGCTTTTGTAATGACATTAACGGCCATCAAATATAGCCTGCAAAGTGTTAACATGCATCAACATTGTCAAATCAGATGTGTGATTGCGGGAGTAAAATACGATTTGTCTGTAATAAATTGTATTGATTGATTTAAAGAAAAAATAAATTGCTGATGAATTGCGGTTCCAATTGATTGTTTCCCCAAACTATTCATCAACTGCACTTCTATAGAAAGCAAACCAATATGTCCTTTCCTTTGCACAGGTCATGTATTCTCTTGTCAGGCTTACTTTGAGATAGCATTAAATGGAATAGTTTTAGGGAAATACGTGAATAGTGGACTAAATAATGTACAAAATAAATACTAGTGTCAGTGGCGGTTGGGATGAAAATATAAAAATGTATATAAAAATGTTCAAATCAATGTCGAAAAACATTTAAAAAGACAATTATTTTTGAAGAATGGTGTCAGTGATGTCAGATTTGTATATTCTATCATGTTTTGTTGTACTCTAATTATTAATTTCAAATTTGTAGTGGTGGTGAATTCAGTGGTGCTGAATCGGTTGATCACGTTGCAGTATTGTGCGACGCGACCCGTAGGTGCGGTCATTATCCGCGGTCCCGGTTCATTTGTGCATCTTTTAGAACAAGATAGACTGATTTGGCCTAAGTGATAAATTCACATGTCATCTGTGATTGCTGTGATATACAGCTGCATTATAAGAGCTGTGGCTCCTGTGGCTCTCAGCTGGGATATTACGGTGTTCGTGTACAATTGCTGTAACGACTGTGTTGTTGGCTCTAATGTTGTAGCTTTTTTTTGGTGATGCACAGTTGTCATAATGTGTCACATTTAAACCTATGTATAACCAATAGGTGGTCATGTAGTTATTTAGCTATGGCGACATGCCCATGCAAACTGAGGGGGCCGAGTCAAACCAGTCTTCGGCAACCCCGAAGGAGCCCAAACATTTTACAACATTCTCCCGTTTGTGCGCCCTCTCAAATGATGAGCGGCTACTTCACTTCTCTCCCTCTTTCTTGCTCCTCTGTCCATTGCACCCCCTGCTTAATAGCCCAAAAATCGCCACTGACTAGTGTGATCACACACACAATAAAATCTACAGAAGCAGGCAATACCCTTCATGTTAAAATAATCAATGGAAGAAACAAACTGAAAAATGTAACTGAAAGATACTATGTTGTTATTGTAAAAATCCAACACAATACCAAGGTACTATGTGCAACTCTATGTGCTCCTACACAATGAAAGAGCCCATCCTCAGCTGTAGCAGCGATCAATACGAGCACAGACTTCCTTCCCTCTAACAGTGCACTTAATCTTTAGCTTGAAGCATGAGATACATGGATAAGACTGGATGCAGCGTCTCCCTGAGGATTGTGCGACACTAGCATTTAGTGCGCTTTAAGACTTCACATCAATCTGGTGCACTGTGAAAAGGACAGCTGAAGGGTAGGCCAATTAAAAAGTGAATCAGATTTTGGCTTCTTTCTTATAGCAAGGCGGGCTTCAAGAGTTAAGCCTTTTAATGCGAAACACTGATGTAATGTGGGCATCACATTACTGCAGAGTCTATGAAGTCAGCTTTATAGTATACAGAGATTGCATACATGTATAAAGAGATGACGTATAGCACATACTATAAGAAAGGTCCAGAGGGCAAGATGGCGAAGAGGAATAACAGCCCAAACTGACAAGATGGTTTAAGAGGGAGCGCTAAGTGTCAAGAGGTAAAAGGGATTCACACAAAGCATAGAGGAGGAATAAGAAAGGGAGAGGGCAAAAGCAAAAGGGATGGGGAGTGAATCAACATTTGTACCACAGCACAGTTAAATACTTGATCCTGATTGGTCAATAACATTGCAAGGGTGTGCATTATTTTTCAATAACAGGACACCTTCACCTTTTAACAGTTCTGAATCAATGTGCTACTGATCCAACACAAAAAACAACCGTCAAATACAACTATTGACCAGATGTTTCTTTAACAGAAGAGATCTGTGCACCTCTTCCTTACAGAAGAGATACACTTCCAATTGACAGGAAGCCCTAATCAGTGACCACAACCATTACGGCTGCTTCACTATGAACTCCTAATGGGTCTGCTCCTGCCTTCCTCTGATTTATTCATGATAACACTTTACGGCAGAGAAATGGAAAAACACATGGAGCGAGGGAGACAAGTATGAAGCAAGATGGAGGGGGACGGGGGTTAGATGAAAGGTACTTAGAGGAAAAGAGATGTCGGCTGTGCTCGATGTTAACAGTTGGAGAAATACCCCAATGTCAACTGTCTACCTGTAGGCATCGCTGGGCAAGATGCCCGACCCTTACCTGCTCATTAATGACATCTAAAATATGAATACAAACAAATCAAATTCACCGTTAGTTGCCTTTGCATAGAAGCGTCTGCTTGAATGACTGAACAGTAAATAACAGCAAGTATGACCTGAAGTGGAAAAAGAGACGTTATGATGACAGACTCATGGGGAGAGGTTGCTGTGGTGAACAGCAGCAGTACGACCCTCCCCTCTCTCTACTGGGGATGGGAGGTGGGGTGCAGCCAGAGGGGCTGAACGCTTGTGTAATTACAACCTTGGGAGCTTCCCAATAGTCATTTCATGCTACACAGAGAGCATATCTCTAAACCTCCCAAATAGAGAGGGAGACAGAGAGAGAGAGACAGAGACAGACGGAGAGACAGGAAGAAGGAGAGTTCTTAGCAAAAGTATTTAAAATAATGTTTCATGTCATCTTTCTGTATGGTGCAACAAACAAAAACAATCAGTGAAAGTGGACCTTCCTTGCATTTATGTGTATATGCATTTATGTCGAGACAGCGAGAGCGTAAGCGAGAGAGACCAGACCAGACCCAGAGAGAGAAAGAGAGAGTCAGCGAGAGAAAAGTGAGAAGGGATATAGGGTGAGGAAAAGCAGCCCTTAGAGACAACCCAGAAACCCGTTTAGACCATTACTGTGGCGTGTAACACATTTTATTCCTCCCCTTCCCTCTACCTCTTTCCTGTTCTCTGGCTCTAATAGGACGGCTCAAGTGTAACCAAACCCGCCTCTGCCACTTCCGCTCTCTCTCCCACTCCCTCTCGCTCCACCACTAGTCTAGGGGATGTCGTAGATGGGCAGTGGTTTAATAGACTAATTTGTTTTTTGATATCCCGTTCGATTCCACAGGGTTTGCATGGGGAGGATGATTGATGTGGGGAAAGTACAGTACGGGAGTTATGGCCTAATGCGTCCCCTGCTGCCTGCACTCTGGGTTATCTGAATGTGAACCGAACAAAATGGAAACGCCGGCCATAATTACCTTCAGTTTGCATTAATCCAGGTGTGCATCGTATGTTACGCATTCAACATAGTTTGCACAACCGCTTTTCTTACGTGCATATTTCTTGCGTATGTACACACCTTTTTCCGTTTTAAAGTGTGTGTGTGTATGTAATCCATTGTTGCGGACAAGACAAAAAGGTAAAACGCATGTTGTGGAAACCTATTTTTGCTGACACAAATAATATGTGCCAGTTTCGGTGGGTAACAGGGGGAGGGGTAATTGAGGCTTTACTCCTCAGAGGTGGCAGGAAACAAATGGTGAGCTGCGGAGAAAGGACCAATACGACGCTTTTATAGGTCCTGGTTACGCCCAATTTGTCAGCTAGGATTAAACTTCTCAAGGCTACAGAACATTGCCCATGATGAATGCTGCTCAGTGGTATAGCCGAGTAGTTTGTGTGCAGCCTGCTCATGCACACACACACACACACACACACACACACACACACACACACACACACACACACACACACACACACACACACACACACACACACACACACACACACACACACACACACACACACACACACACACACACACGTTGGAGTGCACAGTTGGACAGTTAGACCTTAATTAGAAACAGCAGGGTTCACAACCTGATTCATTGCCATTAAGTTACAGAACAGAACTTGCCTTCTATAAATGACATCATGAGGTAATGTAAACCGAGATAGGTGTGCGAGATAGGAACGTCAACGTGAAAAACGCCTGATAAACCCAATGGTCATTTATTTATAACACCATCACAAGTCTGATTCATACTACCCACCCACTCACACTCACACACACAACCACACACATACACACACCCCTCAAGCAGGAGAGTTTGAACAGTAACAGAGGAGAGCTTGTTCAGACCCCGCAGGGACTACAAATGACATTTTAGGACTACTAAAAAAAAAAAACATCTTGTAGTTTAGGAACAAGACCTCTTCTTATTTCTATCGGTAGGATGCAGGAAACCCTCTGTTGTGTTTTCACTGGGAAGATCTTCTCTTCTGACTAGGCTCATTCTTTATTCAAGATAGACATCAGGCAGCAAGATTATGGTACAAGTAGCTGGAACTTACTTTCTCAGGTGTTCATGTTCCTTCAGAAACAGCTCAGTTCTTCTGTTGTTGACCCCAGAGCCACTCTTGTATGTTCTGAGGAAAAACATTACAAGAGTTATCAACTACAGCACTGTGCACCGACATGGAACCGGGTGATGGAGAAAGAGAGGACTGGAGTGGTGCACAAACAAACTAGAACACCCTGGATTAAGGTTTCCTTCTCCATTGACTCTGCTGAGCGGGCCATTTACACATCTTAAAATGTCCAAATTGCGTTGAACAGCTAATCTATGACAAACATAAGGATGCTGAAAAAAACCATCAGCATTTTGAGGACTTAATAAATTCATCATGATGTTGTCTTAATTATCCAAGAAGAGAGCATGTGCTTGAAAACATGACAACAGTTAACATGACAACGCAGAACAGAACAGCTTTTGTGTTTCAATGATTTTGCAACAATTTAAAAACAAAAAAAATAATTTAAGTTCAAGTTAAAATAACCAAATCCATTTGGTTAACCAATGACTACAGTGGGACTAGAGGCCCACATAGGTTTTCATAGCTCCGGCAACACCTCTGTAACCATAACTGTGTATTCATCTTGCCAGTCCTTCAGTACCTTCAGCCCCACCATCTCCCTTAAAGAGGCCTTTAGAACAACATAAATAATAAATATGAGAAGCAAGGGGAAAAAAGGAATAGATAATGGAGAACAAACCAAGTAGTGTGTGGATAAAGACTACTGGAGTGTGCACCTCGCATTCAACACCACACACATTTCATAATAAAGGCTTAAATTTCAATATGGGACGGGTAAAATAAAATGCTTCAACATTCGCAGATGGGAACTGTTTAATAATTGATTGACCATTCCTTGCATCTCTGTGGGTTATGCATTATGTATGCAACAATGCATTGACTCCATCCAAATATCGACAGCTCCACGCAATTATATGTTAAAGAGCCGGGTACGAATAAGACAGTGTGCTGCATCTCTCAGCCAATGACCAGTAAGCCAGCCAAAGATAATGGAACTGAATATACATCCAACATTGGCTTTTGTAACACAAGTTTAGACCATCTTGTATAGTATTGCTAGATTGTGGTGGAGAAAGCAGCCTTCAGACGACACGACATGCAGGATTTAATGTAACCGGTATGGGAGCAGATTTGATAGCAGAACCCCATCAAATCCTCCCTCAAAACCACATCAACTAGACAGACGAGTTAATGCTAAAGCTGCTAAAGCCATCTCTCTCTCCAGTGGGCTGAAGACATGCTAGTAGCCACCCATGCTATCGCCTCGCTGGGTCTTAGTATAACTGATGCTGACAGACAGTTTGATCATCCCAGCTGGGCTTTTAAAAGGGCAGCCATTTAAATCACAGGCGAGCCGTCATGTGCGGCATTGACATTTATAGCGCAAGCTGGAATAGTGGGGGGCAGTATATCTTGACTCAGGGCTGGGCTGTATTGTAATACAGATTGGGATGTCTGTGTATATTATGGCAGCACGTTGGGGGGGAAAAAAACTGTGCAAAGGACCGATATGGCCTACTACTGATAATAAAAAGGTTTTCACAAAAATGTAATTATGTGCAGACACACAGTTTCATTTAAACGCTCTGCATCCTAAATTAAGGGTTGAGGTTGGGACATGCGCAATTCTATTGGCTGAAACACCCATGCAAAGCAGCATGCACACCTTCATTGGCTGTGAACTCCATAGCAGGCGACTCTACTGACCTCTATCGGTCAAAGTGGGTAAGGGTTTCAGCGACAGCAGACATATCTGCCATTGCATCATAGGCTGACCATTACATAGCCACGCGAAGCCATCATGTTGGGCGTTTCTTAGTAAAATGCTTAAAAATAGTGTCAAAAGAGCAATGCGATGGTGAATAGATGAGAAACGTCCTGCAAAAGATTCAACTGCTATGTATTATGGATAGGCATATAGACCATGTTCATACAGCCTTAGGGCTTCATCACCCTTAGCAGCAGATCTTATTCACAAACCCAGCTGAACAGGTACAGTGTGGTCCACAAACTGGATTAATAGTGGAGGGTAGACATAAATCAAATGTCGTAACATAGTCGTTTTGTGTTTTCATTTTAGTCATTGTATTTTGTTGTTTGTTGTTTTGTTTAGTATTTTCAACTATGAGCACGTTTCTTGTTGGCTCTGCATGCAAATCATTACAGGGGTAATGGTTTGCATGTAATCCACATTTTAATCCACATTTTAAGTAGAGGTACTATCCATAAAAACTTGCGTGCAACAAAATCAGTATGCTATTCATAAAATACAAACAACTGGCTCATCAGGGCTTTTCTCAGGACCAACCGGGCGTGGCTGTAATACTGCAACTAGCAAGCTTGGGGTGTATCTGACAGTGGGCTTAGCTTATAGCTTCAGTTCCTTATTTCAGTGCGAAGTGGGGGTCATTTTATAATCACTCAAATAATATCCAGAGCATGTTTGCATGCATTCTTCTTGCCAATAAGATCACAGTAAATCAAGTCAGAAACAAGAGTACAGCCATGGTTTAGGCTTTGATCATATGAATAATTATACCGCCCTAGCACTGTATGGAGGCACCTCCCTTCCCTGTGGAGTTGAAGCAGGCTCCTGTCTGCTTCTGATGCTCATTAATCATTGTTAAGCAAAGTGTAGCATCAACAACACCAGCTCATTTCTATGCATTAGATTCAACAGTGCCGGGTGAATTACTTTCAGTAATTTGATTTAATGAGGAGCTGTCCTGGTCGACTAATGGTCTATTAATGACGACAGGTAAACGCAATGAAATGCACTGGCTGCACGGCACTGATGACATTGGGGCTCTTAATGGTCACCATATCGCAACGGTACAGTTACTGCACTCAAGTAGGTACAAGGTTACAAACAGTATCACCACACATGACACTGTTAGTTTATGGTCCTGACCCGAATCCAACAGTGAACAGAAGAGCTGTTATGGTTACTAGTATTTCACATGTTCAAAGTCTCCATCTTCTAATCACCAAGGTACGTATAGGTTGTGGTGGGGTAAAGCAAAAGTAAATGTGGACTGAGATGTGGAAATGAGACTTGGGGCAGAGCTTTTTTGGATCAATGACTGTTACAGTGACAACACGATTACCAAGAGGACGGCAATGCTGCTTCAGCTAAAGAAATTACCCACCTTGAGCTACAGTGACAGTTTCTGCCTGACTGGATGGATGGATGTACACTTTCTGACTGAGTGTCTATCATGAGTTTGTAAGGGCTGACAGGTTCATACTAGCCAAGAGTCAAATGGGCCCCCCTGGAATTGAAACACATTTTTACCAGATTGTGGAAGTCATTCAGTCTTCTGAAAAAGTCATTTTTGTACAATTACACGTTTATTACCCTTTTCTGAATTCCTATCATCATAGACAATTAACAGCATTTGCTTAATAGTCCCCACACTTATAATATAACGCATAATAGTCTCCGACACTTATAATAATTGTGATTTATTGCAACACAGTGCTTTCTTTCATCTTGAACTAATTTCTAGCTGGTGCAAACCATGAAAATGTGTGAGTGAGTCCATCATAAATAATAGTACAATAAACACATGGTGTGGAAGAAATGGCCTAAATCAGTAATACTTTGACGTAATGGGGGCCACTGGACTTATTGAAAACACTCTGTTCAGGTCGTGTTGAAATTAATTCAAACACCTTCCTCCAAAGGAAGTGTTAGCGATATTGGATCCAAAACAATAAGAGGTATATTTCAAGGATTGATGATATTGGCTGGGATGTCCACAGAGCAGATATGTCTGCTGGGCCACTGGCAGCTCACTTGAAGGATCAATAGGAAGCCTGCCCAATGCTCGCTTCCTATTGATCCCTCAAGTGAGCTGCCAGTCTTCTTTGAGCTTACTACGGTGCCACGGAAATCAATACATCATTACTAAAATAAACAACAGGAGTCCCTTCTCATTTTATTCTCAACTTGGTGATTCTGACGAGAGAACCATGTTCACCAATAGAAGGCCAAAGAGGCCATTCATCTTTTTATTCTAAATCTGATGAAAGTATAGTTATGTTTTGTGCCATTTGGAATTTTTTTAGCTTTATTAGTTTTGGTGCCAGTGGCCAAAATTACCACCAGCCACCAGCCAAATGCTGGTAAAATATGCAAGTGGCTGGTAGATTTGCTTCACTCACTTGCCAAAAAACAATGGTAATCTATTGAGTGGCTTGTAAAATTTGAACATTCACTAGCCATTTGGCCAGTGGACAACAAAGCTAATTTTGCACCATGTATTGGTGGGATTCAATCAGTCAATCAACATGCATCAGTGGCACTGACATAGACCACCAAAGTGTGAGATAGATTTTCTGCCTAAATATGGTACCATGGTGTCATTGACTTGTGGGTTAATGTGGGGATTCATAAGGGAATAAAATGATTGCAAACACTTTGTGATGGCCTTGAAATATTTGGGTTTTAAGTAAATTGATAGCATTATGTGGCTTAGAAGTTCAACATTTTACGATCCTTTGGCCTTAATTAGTGATATGTTCACACCCGTTGGTTATGTTAAACAAGTGATGATTTCACCCTACAGAGTTTCTGATGTCACAGATCAGCATAATTCACAGTAAAACAAAAATGGAGTTAAATTAGTAAATTTGTTATTTAATTAGTAAATAAATTAGTAAATTCTGACAAAAAACGATGGAAGCGAAAGGGTCCCAAATCGACCGAAATGGTTAAGTGGTCTGTAAGGGGTGGAATCCAACCACGTTTTTGCCATTAAAATATATAAATTAAGATAATCCGAGACTAATTTAGCATTACAAATTGTAGCAAGAATTTGATTCCTGATGAAAAAAAATATCAAGGCCATATCAGCCGATATGCTAGACAAGCTTGTCAATTAGTCAATTAAACATTCATGATTTTGGCACTTACTCAATGTCTTTCCGGACAGACCCAAGAAGGTCTTCCCTTTCGCGGATAGCCAAGAAGTTGCCTTTGGTTTTGTGAAATTCATTTGTATAATCCTGACAGAAAATACATCAGAGCAGAGAACAGTTAGCATATGCATAAAATAAATTATATAAATAAATAAAATCATGAAAGCAAGTCTTAAATGTGATTAAAATGTAGACATGTACTTTAGATTTAGTGTTTAGAAAGAAAAACAAGACATGAACATGAGAGGTAGACAGAAACACACCTGCAGTATGTCTCTATGTCTCTGCAATGTGTGCATTAGGGCAGCATTGAGAGAAGCTGCACCCGGGGTGCTCGTGTACTCCGCCATCTTGTCATTGACTCCAGTGAGCTGAGGAAGAGATGGGGAGATGATGCTCATAAAACAGACATATCTTCAGTGGAGGTGGACAACTCCAGGTTCAGAAAGTGAAGCAATGCAGTGAGCCATCTGAGTTAAATCATTAGTTATACTTCTGGGTTGTGCAATTGAGCATATCGAAATGCTGACTCAAAACACTGGGAGAGCTTATGAATACATCAACTTCTGCATTATAGACTGTTGGGTTAAGCAGTTTGGATGCGCACATGCACAAACAAATAAACAAGATTAAATGTCATGAAATATGAATCTCCAGAGTTTTAAGCATGTCTGGCTCGGAGAGCATTACTTGTTTTGATTACTTTTATTTTGGCATAAGAATGCCAATCTTTCAATGGAAATGAAAACTACCTTTGCCAGCAGTTGCTCAATCTCAACTGACATTGTGTCGAACATTCTGTCTTGGCTTGAGTTGTTAAGTAGAGGGGTGGTGTCTGACCTAAAGGAATAGAAAAATAAAATATGATTAAACGGAGTTAATGACAAGTGTATTTGGCCATGTTATTTTTTGTTCTGATCCAAACTGAGATATATATATATATATATATATATATATATATATATATATATATATATATATATATACAGTATATATATATATATATATACAGTATATACAGTATATATATATATATATACAGTATATATATATATATATATATATATATATATATATATATATATATATATACAGTATATATATATATATATATATATATATATATACAGTATATATACAGTATATATATATATATATATATATATATATATATATATATATATATATTGCATTTTATAAAACAACTCCATCTGTGCTGTATATCCTGCTGAATGAGCGAGAATATCTACGATCTACTATGAAAACAGTGAGTAAATCTCAAAATAATAATAATAATAATAATAATAATAATAATGTAATTACTCTACCTCCTTTCCAACTACTGTACAATAAATAACAACTTAGTAGACTACTTTGGTGGTGAACTACCTAGTATTATGTCCCCCCTATCACAGACACACTACACCAAGTTATCACATTGTATTTTTAACGACTAATATGAAGTACTGTAGTAGCTTATTTTATTTGTATGTCACAAGATTAGAAAAAATAACATGTCCAGTTTTATGTTATTTCAGAAACAATGGAAATGACGTGTGTGGCCTTACGAGTCTCCCCGACGTCCATCCCTGGAACTGGTATAACTGGTGCACAGCTTACTAAAGGACACCAGCTTCAGGTCCAGCTCATTCTCCAGCTGCCTTGCGTGCTTCCGCAGATCTGCGGGCATAAGAAACAACATTAGAGCACATGGCACCTCCTGTGATGTATTTCACATGCATACAGGCTAGTCTCCACATGGCACCTCCTGTGATGTATTTCACATGCATACAGGCTAGTCCCCACATGGCACCTCCTGTGATGTTATTTAACATGCATACAGGCTAGTCCCCACATGGCACCTCATGTGATGTTATTTAACATGCATACAGGCTAGTCCCCACATGGCACCTCATGTGATGTTATTTAACATGCATACAGGCTAGTCTCCACATGGCACCTCCTGTGATGTTATCTAACATGCATACAGGCTAGTCCCCACATGGCACCTCCTGTGATGTTATTTAACATGCATACAGGCTAGTCTCCACATGGCACCTCCTGTGATGTTATCTAACATGCATACAGGCTAGTCCCCACATGGCACCTCCTGTGATGTTATTTAACATGCATACAGGCTAGTCTCCACATGGCACCTCCTGTGATGTTATCTAACATGCATACAGGCTAGTCCCAACATGGCACCTCCTGTGATGTTATTTAACATGCATACAGGCTAGTCCCCACATGGCACCTCCTGTGATGTTATTTAACATGCATACAGGCTAGTCCCCACATGGCACCTCCTGTGATGTTATTTAACATGCATACAGGCTAGTCTCCACATGGCACCTCCTGTGATGTTATCTAACATGCATACAGGCTAGTCCCCCACATGGCACCTCCTGTGATGTTATTTAACATGCATACAGGCTAGTCCCCACATGACACCTCCTGTGATGTTATTTAACATGCATACAGGCTAGTCCCCACATGGCACCTCCTGTGATGTTATTTAACATGCATACAGGCTAGTCCCCACATGGCACCCTCCTGTGATGTTATTTAACATGCATACAGGCTAGTCCCCCACATGGCACCTCCTGTGATGTTATTTAACATGCATACAGGCTAGTCCCCACATGGCACCTCCTGTGATGTTATTTAACATGCATACAGGCTAGTCCCCACATGGCACCTCCTGTGATGTTATTTAACATGCATACAGGCTAGTCCCCACATGGCACCTCCTGTGATGTTATTTAACATGCATACAGGCTAGTCCCCACATGGCACCTCCTGTGATGTTATTTAACATGCATACAGGCTAGTTTCACATGGCACCTCCTGTGATGTTATTTAATATGCATACAGGCTTCGCCGGTTTCAAATGTAGGCTGTCCAGTATTAAAAGGTAAAACAGGCCTAATCTCATTGGGTAAATAATGACACGGTGGGCATCACCACCTGGAAAACATCCAGGTAACCCATCATGTGTCTGTTGACCCTTTCACATAAAACAAATATACGAGTTGAACTGTTTTATGTGCAATGTTTGATCATCTACCGCCAACAGCTTATTGACACTCAGTGCATCGCCGAGTTACGCTATAATAACCACGACGAAGCCATGCGAATAACAATATTAGGCTAATTTCTTCACGGATTTAGGGGGTTTTGTCTGTAAAGTGTACAGAGAAAGTTGTGGGTCTGGAGGACCGAGATGTCCAAGTGTCGCCCTGTCCACCCTGACAGTTAGCATACATCCGAGGTTAGCCGTTTCCGACACACGGGTGTTGCCAAGGTAACGCCCGCTTGTCCGCTTCCCCGAAACACGCCGCTGTAACTACTCACCACTAATACCATACGCCTGAAACCACGGATAAATAATACATGCAACGAAGTGAGTTTGTGTAGTGTAATGCCACCTCACCTTCCAGTAGTTGTGCTTCAGCTCCCGCCCATCTTTGTTGTCGAACTACGTAGCAGTCCGACTCCGAGTCACGGTAGTCACTGACAGTAAAACACGATGCACGACTGAATGGCGCCCGCCGCGGCGATAGGTGAGATCGCAAACTCTTGTGAACGATTGGTTGAAATACTAAAATACTATTACAATTATGTAGATACCGGTATTTACATTGATCAATATATCTACAGAACCGAAACCTGTAAGATTATTATTGTGGGATACAGAAGGGGAAGTGGGAAAACCGTATGGCAGCACTAGAAATGCAACATCCCAAAAATAAAAACAAATGCTTGTCTGATGACTCTTTTTATTGAATTTTAAGTTGGTGCTCCCTGTCTTCCGACCACGCATATAAAGGTTTATTAACGTTTGCTGGGAAGTAGAGCAATGACACCTTTAAATTGCACTTATGTTCTTTTTCTACATTTGGCAAACATCTGAATATGTACAATCA
>JAOPHQ010001912.1:7500-21352 GCA_030340625.1 Merluccius polli | reverse complement strand
CTACCCCCCCCCCCTCTCCCACCCACCATCTCAGAGAGAGAGAGAAAGAGAGAGAGAGAGAGAGAAAGGGGGAGTGAGAGAGGGGAGAGAAAGACGCAGGCTCTGACTTTGAAGTCTGTGAGCCTGATGATAAATATGCTAATGCGTCTGGAGGTGACTCGACGTTAGGGATACAGCGCTGTGAGGAGAAAGTGCCACCCGTCGTTAAATATGGAGCGAAAAGGAGGGATGAGGGAGAATCAGAGAGAGAGAGAGAGAGAGATAGAGAGAGAGAGGGGGCAAGGGGGGGGGGGGGGCATGGTGCCACCACAGATAAGTCCTAACAAGGATGAAACAAAGGAGGTGAGGGAGCGTTTGAATTGGCGTTTAATCTCGTTTAATCTCGCAAAGAGGTACCTTTGAAAAAACACAATAAAATACCGCGATTTCATTTTTTTTTTTTTTATACAATTGTTGTCATACTTGCGTGCATTGCTGTGTGTGTGTGTATGCGGTAGGGAACAACGAATATATATGGGCCCTTTAAGTTACAGCTCGTTGTTTCAAATGTCTGTGGCAGTGGTATTAATGGAGTGAGTCTGGAGTGAAACTGGTATTTAGAAAGATCCTCCACATTTAGGATATTTATCATCACGAGAGACATGTCGACATCACACAAGCGTTCAGACAGCCATGAATTATTTAAAAGTGAGGGTGAATCCGTTAAAGCAAGACATGCATATTTTTTTTGCGATGGTAAACTTCCACGTCAAATAAAAAAAAAAAAGAAGAGAATATAGCAGTTAACAGATTCATTTATAGTCCGGGTCCCTTGTTTTTTTTTATCCCCACTACGGTGACAAACCACCGCACTGCTCACTTCTGTGTGTATTGCCACGACTTTCTACTCGGCAAATACATGCAAAGTGCTTGCTTGCGTGTGAAGTGCATGCGTGTGTGTGTGTGTGTGTGTGTGTGTGTGTGTGTGTGTGTGTGTGAAGTACGAACACACACACATCTTTGATCCCCGCAAGGTAGTGGATCTGTCACAGACGTCGCAGGCGAGGCTTTACCAAATATCATCCGGGCGCATAGCTCAGATCTGTGCCCGGGCTCATGCATATATTTACAAACCAAAAGTGCAGGTGAACATTGGTTAAAAAATAAATAAAATAAAAAACACATAGTTCAAATAAACAAAACAACAACACAGTTCAGGGGGGAGGAAGTGGAGGGGTGCAAACACATCTCAAAGGTTGCAGTATTTCAATCCGGAGAATAACAACATCATTCCCGACGCCGCCTCCCATCACTCTTCGGTGACACACACACCGCAGAGAGGGGATGGTGTGGGGGGGGGGGGGGCTGTGTGGACGTACAGCTAGGTGTCACTGTGGTGGTGCAGTGACAGGCTGACCAGGGACCACCAGACCACCAGACCACCAGACCACCGGACCACAACCTCAACCCCTAGTCTGACCCAATGCCTCGCTTTTAGCTCCCTCACTGCATTCCGATTTGTGGGCTGCAGCCATTGGTCCAAATTGAGCGGCCCGTTCCGCCCTCCGACTCTTGCTAAGACCATTTCCGCCCAATCACAGCTCAAGTGCCGCCCGATTGGCCTGCACAAACTGTTTGAGGCAACCCCAACCTCAACCCCAACCTCAACCCCAGCCTCAACCCCAACCTAACCCAGCCCCACCCCTTCCCTCTCTCCTTCTCCCTCCCCTATCTTTTTTGGGGTTGGACAGGGGGGAGGGCGGGGGAGGGGGGGGGGGGGGGGAGACGTGGTGGTGGAAAGTCAGATGCTCAGAATGCACAGGGCATTGTCTGCCTGGATGTTCGATGGGCTGGCAGCAAGAGGTGACATCTGGTGACTAATGGGCTCAGATGTGAATGCAGCTCCCACTCCGCTCTCTCTGGGCAGCAGCTGCTCTGCAAAGGAATAAATGTGAGAGAGAGAGAGAGAAAAACAGGGAGGGAGAGGGAAAGAGAGAAAAAGGGGGGGGGGGGGAGAGAGAGAGAGAGAGAGAGGTGGAGGGAGAGCGAGAGAGAGGGGGGTGGAGAGAGAGACAGGGGGAGGGGGCAGAGAGAAAGAGGGGGAGAGAGGAGAGAGAGAGAGGTGGAGGGAGAAGAGGGAGAGAGAGAGGTGGAGAGAGAGGGAGGGAGGGAGGGAGGGAGGGAGGGAGGGAGGGAGGGAGGGAGGGAGGGAGGGAGGGAGGGAGGGAGGGAGGGAGGGAGGGAGGGAGGGAAAAGGGAAGGGAGGGTGGCCCAAGGATGGGGGGGCAGGGCACCTGGTTTGAGAAGTGTGTTTGTATGTGTTTAATAGCGTGCGAGACTGTGTGTGTTCGTGCCTCTTGAGAGAGAGAGTGTGTGTGTGTGTGTGTGTGTGTGTGTGTGTGTGTGCTGAGGCAGCCGTCTGCCTCTAAAGGGGGTGTGTTCGGGGGGTTGGGTATGTCATGGGAAAATCAATGACTTTCTGTCTGATTTTAGAGGAGGTAAAACATTGCATCTGAAACCCCCCCTCCACACACACACACACGCACACACACACACACACACACATGCACACATATATATGCACACACTCACCCTGACATTCTGTGGCTGACTCTCAACAAAGAGGCCACACAGAACAAAACACACGTTTACAACAAGTCGTTTTGTAAATTACAGAGTTAATGGTGTGTGTGTGTGTGTGTATTGACACTATGATCTACATAATCCGATATAATGTGATCAGATGTCCATATATGATATCTGATTTCAGATTCAAGAAACGCATTTGAGAACCAGTTGTCATATTCATAAATATCAAAATATCTGGACTTAAAGTGGCTTTACACTCCTCCTGCAATATGTGAAATATAATATTATATATGGGAGCCGGTTGTCACCAGTCTGAACAGGCTTGGTGACAGACAACTGCCTGTGTGTGTGTGTGTGTGTGTATGTGTGTGTGTGTGTGCGCTCGCTTGTGTGTGTGTGTGTGTGTGTGTATGTGTGTGTGTGTGTGTGTGTGTATGCGTGTGTGTGTGTGTGTGTGTGCGTTTGCATGTATGTGTGTGTGTGTGTGTATGTGTATGTGTGTGTGTGCGTGTGTGCGCGTGTGCGTGTGTGTGTTTGTGCGTGTGTGTGTTTGTGTGTGGTGCACCGCCACCCGTGTCGCGGCCCCATTACCCCAGGGGTCATACGCAGTGTGGATGTCCTGGCGACCTCGGGGGCCCTGGTCTATGAAAGGGGGCTGAGGCTGAGGCTGTGGCTTTGGAGCCAGGCTACAACATCAAGGAGGGAAGCAGATGTGGCCCGGCGGCGACAGGAAACAACAGCAAGGAGAAGCACCAAAAGAGAAATACATAAATAAAAATGGACTCCACTGAACGCCATTATCGAAAGCTTGACAACCCGACAAGGACGACGCATCGCAATTGTTTATCGCTGGGAAAAATCTTTTTTTTACACTTTTTATTCCAGTAATCTGCCCCCCCCCCCCCCCCCCCCGCCCCCAAATAATAAAAAAAAAAAGATTTGTATCCTCTGAATGGTCGGTGAGAGGATCACATGACCTCATGCCATGCTGGATCAACACCTCCACACATGTGGTCACTCGTGGGCCTGCGCCGGTGGACGCACACACAGAGGGGACCACTCCAGCTCCAGCACTTAAAAGGGCGTCCTAGGCTGCTTTCCATTAGCAGAGAGAGGGAGAGAGAGAGAGAGAGAGAGAGAGAGAGAGAGAGAGAGAGAGAGCAAGCTGCTTTCGGGAGGTTTTGATGAAGAAGAAGTGAATATGCATTGCCCCAAGAATGTTAATGAAACACATTCCTCCCGGTTTCTCATGGAAACCCGCTTGGATTTTGGGAGGGAGGGGGGGGGGGGGGGAGGGAGGGAGGTTGGGGGTGTGGGGTGGGGGTGAGGGTGGGGGTAGGGGGGGTAAGGATAAGGAGGTGGAGAGAAACAGGTCACCTCCCTCCACCCCCTCCCCCCCCCAAAAAAAGGAGGTTTGGAGTAGAGTGTGTGCGAGGGGTGTAATTCTTGTGAAGAAAAGAGCAGGAGAAACGTTGAGATGGATGAGAGGGTGATGGGGGGGGGGGGGGGGGGTTTCAACAGTCTCGTCTTGCCTGCACCTCCGGGTGCCCTGCGCCCATGGAGGCTTTTCTTCTTGACTTAAACAACAAGCACAATGCACACACACACACACACACACACACACAAAAGCAAACACAGCGTGGAGGCCGCGCGTTTGTGAATGAGTTCATTTTGGACTGACTGAAAACCAAACTCAAGAGTTTGATCAAAGATGGCGTTGGCTCACGTGGGAGAGAGTAAACGTATTGTTCACACGCACACACATGCGCTCACACACACAGACGCACATGTGTGCACACACACACACACACGTGCACATGTGCACATAGCACATGGACACACACACACGATGGTGATATTTATTATTATTGCATTGCTGATTAAGCAAATTACCAGCCCTTGTCTTAGGTGAACAGTCATTATAACATGTGTCTTATATTACTATACATGTTCTTAATTTCTCATCTTCATCCATCATTCAGACGCAACTGTAGTGATTTCCTTTGGTTGAGCTCCTCATGAATGGCCATGAATGAGTTTGGTTTTGCTATGTTTGTTCTATGAATTTGAGGCAGTTTTTGTTGTTATTATTATTATATTATTATGATTAATAATAATAATAATAATAATAATAATAATAATAATAATAATAATAATAATAATGCTTTTACATGTCGCTAGTTTATTGAGATATTCTTGCTGCAGACTCATTTTTGTAAACACATTTGCACCCAGGGCGAGAAATTACAAAATTGCTATATGTTTGTGTATTAATTGTTCAGTCGGGATATTCTGAATTTAAGTAGTGGTGATATTGAAAGGGACAACCTTTTTTATCTGTAGTCTGCCTAATTAAATAGCCCAAAGTAGTAGAAAAGTAAACCCAATGAGAAAAAAAAAATGTAATTCATAAAAAGTTAAGAAACAACCCAAAATCAGTGTGATTAAAACGTTAATTAACTTGCACAAGGTCAGGTTCTCCATTTAGTGTGGAAGTCTGCATGAACGTGTAAATGGACATGCTAGCATTAATAAACTGCCAGTATGCCAAATATTTAATAACTTAATCATCGTTGTTTCCAAAATATTATGCAGCCTTTTCCAAAACCCATTTATCAGTATAATGCTGAATAAATGAGACACATTTTGGCACAGATTCTGAGTTTGGGGAAAATAAAGCATAAATAAGTTGACAAGAAACAATTATATCATTGAAAAAAAGCGTTGATTCAACTCTTAAGGACATTATGAACTGCCTGCCCTACATGGACGAATGGCTGCGTGTACAACAGTTACAACCATAAAACGTGTTGTAATGAAGTTGTACACTGTGGTCGCCCGCAGCAACACCATCGACTGCAATTTAATTCATTATCAGAATCTAAGAAATGCAGATTCCAAGGACGACAAATTTTTATGACCCAGATTGTGACAAACTAAATAAAATCATTCGGGCTAATGTTCGACGTCTTTTTCTGAAAGCACTTCCACAGTGGCGAAGATTTACTTGACACTGACAATCCTTGAAACAAATTTACAGCAGTTTTATGTTCATTTTATGACGACGTACTCTAGATGTTAGGCCAAAGCACATCTCGCTATGAGGGCCACCATGAGAGACATACTGGGAGACATATGCTAACAAGTAACAAGTAGATTCCTATCTGGGTAGCATAACCAGATATAGCAATCCTGTGCTATCCAGATAGCATGATAGCAGCTATCAGGATAGCAGCATGCATCCGTTCCTACACGTAGGCCTATGTGAATTGTGGTCCCCCCCCTGCCATTTTAATTACAAAAGCATCAATTATGCAGCGTTTACATAAAAGAGGACAGTTTATCTATTTCAGTCATTAAACGTTATTAGTCATGCAATTGAAGTATTGCCTCGGAGCCAAAATGTCATTTAAAGAGATCTTCGTCTCTCGGCAAGCAGTCCTCGCCTTATTTCTTGATGTAGCTGCCGCTCACGAACAAAACAAGAGGAGCTCTTGAGGGAAGTGACACAGAAGCCAGCGAGATAGTTCACAGACCCCAGAGGGAAATGATTTAAGGACACTAATGAGGGGATATTAAAAAAATAACTCAAATCACTCCAACTGTCTGGGTAAAGGTTAATAAACGTTAAAGGATGTGTTCGATGTGTCTGTCTGAGCTGTGACTATACGAAGAACACCCCGAAAGGAAAGACAAATGTATTATGCGACTATTAGCGGTGGTACCACTGCTAATACTGTGTGCACTATATCTATGCAGCCTCTAGGTTGTCGGCACAGCACTTGCATCAGACTTTCCCTCTCCCATAATTTTGCTGATGGCAGAAAAAAAAGTGTGTTTTCATTATGGACTTTATCCATAGTGTTCAAATGTAATGCAAATGAGAAATATCAGCAATGCTACCTTATTTATTTAGCATATTTATTATATATTATTATGTATTATTGTTATTATTATTATTATTATTATTATTATTATTATTACATTTATTTATAGGTTGGGTTTTTTATATGTCAATTGCACAAAAAAAACAACATTCATGATCTGGCTGAATCATTTTTGACAATCTTTTCATTAAATGTATTTGCCTCAAATCCTGTGTCCATTCAAACGTAGGGTCCATCCGTGACGGGCTCCTCCTCGACACCTTAACGCGCCGCGGTGTCATCGCTCACGGTAGCTTCCCTCGATTATAACGCTAATTACAACCCCACCCCACCCCACCCGTTCTAATGCTATATTGATTCCTGAAACACCATCATTTATGCAACCCATAATAGAGGGTGGGTGCTCTCCGCTTTAAACACGGCCCTTCACTGTGGCACACAGCAGCAGCGGGGGCTGTAAATGGCCATGTTATTGAAAATTCCCTCTTCCTTTCCCGGCACGCTGGGAAGGAGGAGAAGGAAGAGCGTTTTCACCGGGATCTCTATTAGCTACCCTGGATTCTCTCCTGTGTGTCACGGTGTGAGTGTAATTGCAATGTCACACTTCAAGGACTTCATGTGGGTGGAAGGGGTGGTCTACCGCAAGAGAGAGAGGACCATAGTCAAAATACCAATTAATGGTGGCCAGAGAAATATGACCCCCGAGTCGCTTCAGGTCCGCACCTCGCGACGAGAGAGGCTGTCGATTGAAACTGTATCCCATCAGTCCTGGGTTGAGGGTCAGTGCTCCGTGTCAACGCTGGCAGATTAGCCTTTCCCTCTCGCAGGATCCCTCCTGCGCCCTTGAGTGCACACACAGTGAGAGTTCATCACGCACTTATGTTATGGTTATGAATTGGCCGAAAAATAAACTCTGGCTCTTCGCCATCGCTTCTCGAGACATTTCCCCTCCTGTCGATTCACGTCGAGACATTTGTGCGCTTCGTCCGCCTTCGCCGGGGTCGACTGAAGGGCATGCTTCCAGGCAGGTTCCCCTTAGTTCAATTTAAATGCGTAGAAAAGGAGAACAGAGAAAGAGAGAGCGAGTTTCTGTCTTTGGTCTACACAGCTTTCTCATATACCGGCGTTGCAGCATTGTACGTGTATTGAAGAGTCTGCTGCCGCTAGACCATATACCACAGAGAGTGAGACTATGTCCTGGTTAAGCTCCGCTGTCGTGACTCCCACTCAGGGAAAGGAGTCAATTTTGAATGTAGCACACCCCGGCGTGTGATTTATGAGAACGAGAGAGGACCAATCTCGGTCCATTGGTCGGCCAGAGGTCTATTGACTGGATTCATAGACGCTGTGCAGAGACGGTGGAAGTAGTGGCGCCCCTATCGACAGCTTTCCTTCACTGCACCGAGCATTGACTCAGATGTTTATACAGTTTGTAGCCTACATTTGGCACGCACACACATGACAGCTCATTGCGGTCAATGCAGGCAAAATGCATAATAGATACAGTTGTGATAAAGGTATAAATGGCAAATGTAGTGAAATAAAAGGCTAAAAAAATACTCAAAACCAAAAGTGAAAGTACAGTGTCCAAATGTGCAAGGCTCATGCACCAGCTGAGCTAACTGCAGGGACCTATTTTTCTATTTTTGCATATTTCCGTTTGGCCTCATGTTCTGTTTCACACAATATGTTTATGAGATATACATATCTAAATGGCGTAGCCGGCTTTCATACAGACGCAGTCTCTCGTTCAAGTGGGCGACACATATTTGTGCCTTCAAGGGCCTATGATTTGCCTAATGACTTTTGATTTTGCACTTCATGAAAGGATTTTATTGAGGTTTTATGATTGATATGAGACACAGGCTATCCCTATTTGATATGAACCGATTTTTTATGGTCATAATCATAAAGATGATTCATGAATCATCCAACTTTAAATATTCTTAATAGCTGTATATACTTCTCAAATTAGGGTCGGGCTCGTTAATAGCTCAGTCTCATCAGCACTGCTGTGCTGGACAGCGTTGTCCAGGGGGGGGGGGGGGGGACCATGAGAGAAGTGATAACGGCGCGAGGGGTGAGGTAGTCTATGCGCCCCGAACCCTCCCATATTTATACAGCACCCCCCCCCCCCCTCCCAGAGAATAGTTACAACGTCCCTGGCGCTGCAACAAATCCAGAAAGAAACAGAAGTAGACAAAAAGAGCCTCATCACTCACGCGAAATTTTACAGCCTTTCCTTGAGGTGTCCAATGTGTACGGTACTTCAGTTCTGTTACGGTTCGGGTTCGGGTTAGGCTAACCCTTTACTTTATATCCGCACCCCGACACCAATTATGGACATGATATTGGGTGAGCGTGTGTCACGCGTGAACTTTGGTTAGCATTCGATCGTCAGTTGTTGCCGGGGGTGTCGGGGGGCGGGCGGGCGGGGGGGTGACTTGTTGAAAAAGGATCCGGTGTCTCCTCTCGGGCCCCCAACAGCTGGGATCCATTTTGACACGAAATCAGAGCCTCCTCCATGTCTGCTCGGAGCAGCGCGGTTACCAGCCCAGTTATCAAAACACAGCCAGGAATCCACTTAAGCCACTTCACTGGCTGTGTTTTATGTCACCTCTCGTGTAGCATAATGGTACCTTCCTTTGGCACCGGTGGGGGGGGATAGGGGGGAGAGGTTAAGACGGCGTCAGCGTCCAACAGTAGTCCAATGTGTTTTGGATAGAGAAAGGGTTTGATGATGAAAGGGGTGAAAAAGGATTTTGGGCTTGTTTTTATTTAAAATATGTAATTTTTTTTGTTTTGTTTGGATATTAAGGGGTGGTGGGGGGGGGGGGGGGGGGGGCATCAAAGGCCGTTGTAATAACACAGCGACGGCTCCGTCGATGTTAAATCTCCAGGTTTACAGTGTATTAGTCACAGACCTCGCCATGCATTATTGAAAACGCATTTATTAAACTAGAATTCTGAATAATTTCCATCCATAATTTAGCACATAAACATTTACAATCTAGCCATATATATATATATAGCCTGTATACTCTGAGAAGCGACTCACAGCCTAATTTTAAAATCGGCAACACATTTGGTTAGTGAGCGAGCGGCGAGGACATGAGTGCTTCTTTCCCTCCACATAGCTACAGATCCAGGTCACGGCGACATTTATAGGGATGCACCATCTGACGATTAACTCTAATTAAGTTCAATGTCACTGCCGGGCCTCAACGTTTCCCTGGCCAGACACACAGCACAACACAGGCCACAGAGGGAACAGAACGAAACAGCATCTGGCATTAATACCAATTAAAAGCAAATGCTTTGGTCGTTGTCCCTGCATAGGAAAGTGGGCGACGGCTCAGAGGAAAATAAACCTTTTTTAGATGAGCGTTATTGTGTTGAAGGCCCCATGAAACAGAAGTCAACAGAGTGCTTTTTGATTCGGCATATTTACATTTTTTGATATGGATATTGATTGCCGTTTACAGGAGTCAATAGCGCTGAACGCGTTAGCGCCATTTTTGTTTTTGATTTCGGATTTTGCCAACGTGTTCTTGGACGAATCGGACAGGGATGAAAATGAGGAAGGAGGCGAGAGAGAGAGAGAGAGAGAGAGAGAGAGAGAGAGAGAGAAAGGGGTTTCGAGGAGATTGTCAGGAGAAGAAAAGTGAACACTATCCAAGAATATAATGAAGCAGAAGAAGAAGAAGAAGAAGAAGAAGAAGAAGAAGAAGAAGAAGAAGAAGAAGAAGAAGAAGAAGAAACATATTAACATAACACCGATTACACATTAAAACGTCCGAACTTTACATTCCCAGAGAACTAACAGTGCTGCTGGTGAAGGAGGGACACAGGCTCATTCCTGCGTTGGAGCTGAAACATTTTCATTGGACGCAAAAAAAATGTGTGAATGCCCCTGAGTGCAGGATGAGTCATCAAACATTTGAAACCTTTGTACAGCAAGAGAAAAGACGGGGATTTTAAGGTAAATTAAAATATGTCCACGTTTTGGACATAAATTTGGCATAACACTGGGAAAATGTTTTTTTTTTCTCCATTTCACAGGGCCTTTAAAGCCAACACAGGAAGGCCTGGGTTGGCTTCTGGGTTGATGACATGACATGCCTGTACACCACAGGCCCCGTGGTTTGCTCCCAGGCATGTGGGGCGAGGTCAGCCGGCCACACAGGGCACGCGGCGGCGCGCTAAGTCGCATAAATGATGCATCTTGTGATTGCGGCGGGTGTATGTGAAGATACAAAGGCCGCGGTGAGATCGATTACGTGACATCACGCTGCAGGCTGTACGGAGACCAACGTGCGTGGAACCACAAAAGAAGATAGTCCAAAATGAAAACATGTTTTAATTATTTTAATGTGGATATATTTTTTTCTTTTCTGTGGAAAACGTGCGAGACATATCACAATGTTCACATGGTGCAATTTAATATCCTAACCTCTCTGACTCTCCCTCTCTCTTTGTCTCTGTCTCTCCCTCATTCTCTCTCGCTCTCTCTCTCTCTCCCTGTCTCTCTTCTCTCTCTCTCCCCCTCTCTCTCTACCTTTCTCTCTATATCCCAACGGATAACATTGGCAGGAATAAAAGGGAGCATACATGTTGAGTTGACAGAGAGACGGCGGAGAACTCCTCAGCCCGTGCATGGTGGCAAATGACGACAAAACAGAACTGAAAACCGCCATGTACACCTCACCATGTGCCTACGCTGCGTGACAACCACCCCCCCCCACCCACCACCGACACGCTCTCTCTCACCGCGCTCTGCTTTTCTTTGGGTTTGTCACTTCCTCTCGTCTCTGGTTTGCCGGAGAAGCTAGCCACGTGTGCTCGGGGACAAATGGCCGCGCGGCGTCAGTGAGGATGAAAGTGCAGAGAGCATCCCATTACAACCGCCACTCAGCAACAAACACATCTATTAGGGCCCACGGCAGGGGCTGGGTTGGAGGTGAGCCCGCCCCCGCACCGCACCTCCCACCCACACTCACCCAGGGCTGCGATCCAGGGGCAAGGATATTCAGGACGCAGCAGCAGTACGGTCGGGCGAGCGTGAACCACCGAGCGGAGCTAAATGTTCGCTCCGGTTGCTTTGCAGCGGCAACAAAAAAGAGACATGTTTACATACTGGAGGAAACAGAGCCCTTATTTGCGGGTGTTTAATAGGTTTTTGGGGTTGTTTTTCCCCCCCCGTTTTGTCCTAATCAAGGGCTATGTTGTTCCACAGTCATTTTTTTCCCCCTCTTTCTTTCCATGTTGTTTTTCTACAGGCATAACAATGTAATTTTGGCGACAGACACACCACTCACATCCCGGTGATTATGGGAAGCTTTAATTAAGCGGGTTAACTGATACTGTGTGGCTCCTGGTCTTCTTCGTCTTCTTCTTTATATTCTTGGATAGTGTTCATTCTCCTGGCTATCTCCTCCCCCTCTCTCTCTCTCTCTCTCTCTCTCTCTCTCTATCTCTCTTTCTTTCATTCACTCCTGTGTCTTCCTCTCATCGCTACCCCACAGGTTCGTCCCGGGGGCTGCACCTTACACCATGATGTGTGTGTCATATCAATTCTCAGACAAGGATGCATGATCCCCCCCCCCCCCCCCCCAACCTCCCCATACACACACTCACACTCTCTCATACACACACACACACACACACACACACACACACACTCCATCTCTTCTTTTTAAACCGTGCTAATTACTCTGGTGCAAATCTTGCCTGCTGTTGTCATGGTAATTGCCTTTCGGGTTGTGGTGGTGATGGTGGGAGGGAGGGGGGGGGGGGGGGGGGTTACAGAGCCGCTAACGCTCAAGTGACTTCACGCTGCCAGGAGTGAGCGAGGGAGTGAGAGAGAGAGAGAGAGAGAGAGAGAGAGAGAGAGAGAGAGAGAGGGAGCCAGGGAGTGAGACAGAGACAGAGACAGTGAAAGTGAGTGTGAGTGTCAGAAAGAGAGGGAGAGGGAGTGTATCTTTAATCGTACGTACATTTTTTTGTTTTTATTTCACACTCGCTTTGGCAATGTAAACGTATGTTTCCCATGCCAATAAAGCCCCTTTGAATTTGAATGTGAGAGAGAAAGGAGGGGAAAGTCAGAGGGGGTGAGCGGGAGGGACTAAAGAGACAGGCGTCCATTGTGCTCCCTCGTCATTGTGTGCCAACATGCTTCATGTTTTATCTTGTTTGGCGGTCCGCGCTATCGGCAGTTTACCTTGACTCAAAACGGCCCGATGGTCAGTGACGCTCTCCGCACCCCATGCCAGGAAATGGATTTGCTGTGGGTGAGTGGGGATAAGTATCCATCCCCAACCACCCCCTACCCCCCCACACACACACACACACATACACACACACCACGCCGATACACCCCCCTCTCATCGCCATTTATCCCCCGCGTTAAACGAGTGTGTGCCGGGGGGGAGGGGGGGGGGGTTCAAGGAGGGGTCAGGGAAATATAGGGGACAACATACGTCAAACAAAACATATAGCACCAGAGAAGTATGATCATAAAAATCCTTTTATCGTTTGTCGTACTGGCCAGTCCATCGGGGGGGGGGGGGGGGGGGGGGAGGAGGAAGGGGAAGGGAGGAAAGGCGGATGGATTGAAGTGCTTGATCATCATTATGGAACAACAAGAGCCACTGTTATTGGCACCGGCGTAATCCTCATCTGAGACCGCCAACGCCTCACCAAGGTCCTGAGGAGCCAACATCATTGGCGATGCATGTGCGCGTGTGTGTGTGTGTGTGTGTGTGTGTGTGTACATGTGGATGTGTGTCTGTGTGTGTGTACATGTGTGTGTGTGTGTGTGTGTGTGTGAACATGTGTGTGTGTGGTGTGTGTGTGTGTGTGTGTGAACACGTGTGTTTGTGTGTGTGTGTGTGTGTGAGAGAGAGAGAGCGAGAGAGAGATGGACAGAGCAACAGAACAGAAACACAGTGTGAGTGTGTGTGTGCGTGTGGCATGTGTGTGTGTGGCGTGCGTGTGTGTATGCATGTGCATGCGTGCGACATGCTTGCGTGTGCACACACGTGTGTGTGTGTATGTGTGTTCACTGACTGTCACAGTGCCTTGGTGATGTCCTTGTGCACAATACAACGTTAATACCTTTGAAAGAATAGATTTCTCTAATAGACGGTTCTTGTTTTTCCATCGTCCACAACACAATACCTCACCGCCGAATCATTCCCGAGCTTTGTTTTGTCACACACACCTGCCGACCTGCTAGGGACGAAGTCAGCGTCGGAGCCCTTGTCTTTGAAGCATCTCACCGGGCTCAGAAGTCATCCAGCACATAAAGGATTCTGCTCAAATCTATTTGAACCGAGGAGCCGGTTGGTTGTGCTCGAGGGAAAGTATTGCGGGTGAAGTATTCACAGATCATTTCT
>JAOPHQ010001912.1:0-2500 GCA_030340625.1 Merluccius polli | reverse complement strand
AGTGCTGCTTCACTCTGTTTGCAGTTTCACACCCTCCTCCTTTTTCCTCCTCCGCCTCCTCCTCCTGCTCCCCCTCCTCCTCCTCCTCCTGCTCCTCCTCCTCCTCCTCCGCCTCCCTCCTCCTGGTTGCCCCTCTGACTCGGTCTCCATGCCCCCGCAAATCCTTATTGTTGACCAAACTCCACTTAATGTTGTCACCCGCTCACAAAGAATCCCACGCCGAAAACAAAACACAAAACTCCTCCTCGACCGAACGGGGCGGGGGGGGGGGGGGGAACAGGCAGCTCTGTGCCACTGTTTTGTGTCCCGCGGAGAGCATTAATATCGTCCATCGACCGCCAGAATAAACAAGCTTATTCTCGCGCACCGCTTCATTTTTAACACGTTCTGGCGAAGTGAAGTAGCGAAACGACTTTGCTTTTGTTGAAAGGGCCACTTGGTAATTATGTCCCCCCATCGCCACATTCATTAATTATTCCCCCTCTCTCTCTCTCTCTCTCTCTCTCTCTCTCTCTCTCTCTCCCTCTCTCTCTCTCTCTCTGTCTGTCTCTTTTCTCACTCTCGCTCACTCGTTCTCACTCTCTTTTGGCCCTTTCTTTTTCTCTCCTTTATTCAATCGAAACCAAAGCACCCGCCACCCTCCATCATGACCCCCCCTCTCCCTTCTCTCTCTCTCTCTCTCTCTCTCTGTCTGTCTGTCTGTCTCTCTCGCTCTCTCCCTCCCCCCCCCCCCCTCTCTCTCTCTCTCTCTCTCTCTCTCTCTATGTCTGTCTGTCTGTCTCTCTCTCTCTCTCCCCCCCCCTCTCTCTTTCTCTCTCTCTGTCTCTTTTCTCACTCTCGCTCACTCGTTCTCACTCTCTGTTGGCCCTTTCTTTTTCTCTCCTTTATTCTAAACCAAAGCACCCGCCCTCCATCATGACCCCCCCCCCCCCCTCCCTCTCCCTTCTCTCTCTCTCTCTCTGTCTCTCTCTCTCTCTCTCTCTCTCTCTCTCCCTTCTCTCTCTGTGTGTGTGTCTCTCCCTCTCTCTCTCTCTCTCTCTCTCTCTCTCTCTCTCTCTCTCTCTCTCTCTCTCCCGCTCCACAGTGGAGTGTGTACAGTTGAACATTTGGACTGGAAGACAGCCAGAGGTTGGTTGTGGAGGATGTGGGCTGGCCTCTGGAGCCCGGCAGTTTGTTCATTCATGAACCAGGTGGGCGCTCTAAATGAAAACACAGACATCCCTCTGCCTGCGCTCTCAAAGATCACATTGTGCCTTTCTTTTTGTACGAGAGGCGCCGCGCGACTCGCAGGGTGAAAAGAGACCCGGCTCAACGGAGATATCATTTCTAATTTCTCAAAAGGAGAAGGATGGTTGTAAGCGGGAGTTTAGTTTAGCTTGACCGCCAAAAAACAACAACAAAAAAAGAGAAAAACTGAAAAATGTTGCAAAAACAATTGCCTCAGGAGTATGACTCTGCTGTATTGCTGGGTTTTTGTTGTACTCCTGTTTGACACTAAAGACTTAATTACTGTATCCTCAATAAAATGGGATTAGCAGTATAATATAATTAAGACTGGGCAGCAGCGCCACAGTCTTTGTCAATTTTGAACCAAAAATAAAATCCCCAAATTCAAAGGTAACATTTCCTTCAAATTCAAGATTCAAGTGGCTGGTGGTTTTTGCTATTACACAATCCTGAATAATCAGGACTGGTGTTGCTTAATCCAATCACCATGGCAGCCATCTGGCCATGGGATTTGTGTTTTTTGGGGGTCCGCTTGGCAACATGAGGTGTTATGGGGCTATTGTTACGACGCCCTTATTGGAAACGCAACAACAACCCGCTCCAACGCCCGCGTGTCCAAACCCACGGCGCCACTGAGTTCAGCCTCCACGAAAAAAAGCACTCCGGCCGAGGAATGTGTGAATCAAGGTGTGTCAACGCGGGAGACGTTACGATAAGATATGACTCGCGTCTATGCGGTCCACATTATTGCCGGAAACCCAACAGGGATACGGTATATCACTTCTGTCAGCGTCCCGGTGCGGAGGAAATCCTCCCTCCCTTGAAAACGAGCGATTCGAACCTCCACATGTGCAACCGTTTACGATATTCAGCGCTAATCATGCCTTGACGGTGCCAAGTCCCTTCAAAGACCTTTGTTCGCTATCACTCAGCTAGCAGGGCAACATTTGTATACCGTAATTGTTTCTGATTGGAGAATATTGATTGGTTCATTTCAGCATGGCATGTCCTTGGCAAAGATCTGTATTGTGAAATGCAGACCAATTAAAGAATTAAAGTCTTGTGAAAATATGATTTAAAGTTTGTGTTGGCAGACAGCTGATAAGGTAGACGGAGATATGACTTGAAAATAATCCATCGCTGTACATGTCTTTGCAAGTAACGCTGTGCCCCAAACCGTTTTTTGAGACAGAATTTGCATACAACACATAAAGAAGACTACAGTTGTTTTTGTAGCATCGGCCAAGCACTGAAAACGGCAAGCAACTCGTAA
>JAOPHQ010001911.1:0-21089 GCA_030340625.1 Merluccius polli | reverse complement strand
ATTATTTATTGTTCACTTTTGATTGATTTATTGTCTGTTAATGGGACAGTTATCTATTGTCTTCAGATTGGGAGATACAGAAGAGTCCATAGATTATTATTATTATTATTATAATTATGATTATCATCATCATTATTATTATTATTATTTATTGTATTGGTCCAGATGTGTTTAATACAGTTTTCTTTTTCCCAGACCGTTGTTTCCGCCGGACCTAATTTAACACTTTAACATAATATAATACATTAACATCTGCATTACCATCTGCATTAACATCTGTATTAACATCTGCATGAACATCTGCATTAACATCTGCATTAACATCTGCATTAACATCTGTATTAACATCTGCATTAACATCTGCATGAACATCTGCATTAACATCTGCATTAACATCTGCATTAACATCTGCATTAACATCTGCATTAAATCTGCTCCTTCAGATGACCTGGAGGAGCTCCACCAGCAGGTTGGAGATGATCTGCAACCTTCCCTGTTCTCCGTCATGCCTGTCAGTCATGCTTGATTTGATCATCTTTGTTGGTCTCCCCCTCAGTCCTCCCTCCCTCCCTCCTCCTCCCTCCTCCTCCCTCCCTCCCTGCTAAAACGACTAGAAATAGAAATAATAATAATAATAATAATAATAATAATAATAATAATAATAATAATAATAATAATAATAATAATACATACATACGTACATACATTACTCATTTATCAGAAATATATTCTCAAATAATGTTTCACTTTCAACTTCCCCAGCATGTGAACTGGGGTTCAGCAACACGCTAAGAACATATCTCTAAGCATATCTGACTGCTGATCAGACTGACATCAAAACCTCCAGTCGACGAAGTCCAGCAGCCACACCAACGCCGTCGCCATGCGGGGGGGGGGTATCACTTTAGCTCCCTTCTTTTGGTAGTTTCTGCTCCGTTCATTCATTCTTTTTCTTCTGCTTCTTCTTTGCGTTTTCTGTTTCCATGGTTACTCGCACTGGTTGGTTGCACCATAGACATAATATACGTAGACGCCTCATAGACTGACTGTTGGAGCTGACGTCATCACGTAGCATCACGACAGTGTTCATGGGAAATGTAGTCAGTACTGCCCAGTACTGCCCAGTAGAGCGGCTCTGACTGACATGATTGCCTCATGCATCACCGGCCAAACTGGCTAGTAAGTTTTTATTAACACCCGCCAAAATGATTTTTAACCCGCATTTGGCGGCTTGGCGGGTGTTAATTTAGAACCCTGGTTATCTCTAAAGGTGTTAACATTTCTTCTGTTGATGTTAAGGACTTGGCTCTTTCTGATCATTTCTGTGTGTTCTTTGACTTACAGATCACTCCAAATGTTCAGTTAACCTCTGTGTCTGTTAAGAGAAGGTACATAAATGAGAATACCAGTGCAACGTTTATGGAGGTTATAAGGTGTCAGTTCTGGTCCTGTTGGATCTCAGTGCTGCATTTGACACTGTGGATCGCAGTATATTGTTGAACAGGTTGGACACTTGGGCAGGACACTTGCGGAACAGTCCTAGAATGGTTCAGGTCCTACTTGGAAGAGTGTGACGAATAAATAACAGCACATATAACAACAGGATGTAATATCCTCACATAGCCACAAGGGAACAGGACCAAATATATAAGCTGTATTAACCGCACCTGGCCACCAGATGGCAGCATACATAATACACTAGGAGGCGGGCACACTAGGGGCGGGCGCTCAACACTAGCCAATCGAAACATATTACACGTCATAGAGGCCACGCCTGCCCAGGTACTATCGAGCGCACACAAGCAGGAGAGGGCAGAGACTCTACAGGCAGCGCATCTATTAGATATCCAGGTAAGAGTCGCCATCAAACCAGGTAAGCAGAACCTATTGACTATATAAAGGAAGCAAATGGCCAGAAATGTATGATTAATTTTGCTGAAGGTTAGAGTCCTTGGTGTTTCTTATTAATTGTGCTGAAGGTTAGAGTCCTTGGCGTTTCTTATTAATTTTGCTGAAGGTTAGAGTCCTTGGCGTTTCTTATTAATTTTGCTTGAGATAAAAGTCTTTGGTGTTTTTTAAGGCTGAAGTCTCGTATGATACTGTGTTAAATTCGGATGTGTAGAAACCTGGGAAACCAGTGGAGTTGTATCAGATGCGATACGATGTTGACTGGGAACATATTGCTGGCAAGATTTCCATCCTCAAAGAACTAAGCTAACTTGCATGAATCATAATACCTTTTGTGATTAACCCTGTTATGTGATAATGCTTGCTTTGCTACGGTGCTACTTTGTTTTTTCTGCAAATGTATGATTGTTCATGTGACTGAAGGAATCCCTCTAGGAGGGAGATGTTTCATGAGGCTTTGTCTCTCACTAAGAGGAGTGGGGGAAGTGCATGTCTTGTGAGGCTTTGTCTCCCACTAAGAGGAGTGGGGGAAGTGCATGTCTTGTGATGCTTTGTCTCCCACTAAGAGGAGTGGGGGAAGTGCATGTCTTGTGAGGCTTTGTCTCCCACTAAGAGGAGTGGGGGAAGTGCATGTCTTGGGGGTTATCAGTTTTATGGCCCCAGGTGTGGCCAATGTTTAGACTACGAAAGGGGAGAGAAAGAGAGTAAACTTAATCTTACTCTAATTTAAAGATATGTATTAAACAGTGCCAGTAGACTCGAACACATGCACACATAGACACACACACATTGATGGTCATATCCACCATAGGTTTTAATCCTCAGACTCCATGTTTAGAGTTGTTAGTATTATCTGTAGTCAAAATCCACCTAAATAACCCCCCCCCCCCCTACTGGCCAAGAAAAGGAACTCTATGACGTGTAATGTGCTCTGATTGGCTGGTGTTGAGCGCCCGCCCCCAGTGTGCCCGCCTCCTATTGTATTATGTATGCCGCCATCTTGTGGCCAGGTGCGGTTAATACAGCTTATGTATTTGGTCCTGTTCCCTTGTGGCTATGTGAGGATATTACAGCCTGTTGTTATATGTACTGTTTTTTTCCGTCACAATAGTTATATAGTGCAGTTTGTATGCCCATTTTTTCAATATTAATTAATTCAGTTTTAAATATTACAGTATAATATATATAGATTTAATAATCCCTCTCTCCTAGGAGTGAAATCCCAGCTGACACAGCGCAGGTATTACCCTGTCCCCAGTGTCAGAGGAGCCATGGTGATCTGTACGGCCGACTGCTGAGGAGTGGATAAATCCAAGTGGAGACTGGCCTCCTCCCATACATCGCAGCCTCCTCTCAAGAGCCAGTCAGAGCCTCCCCAGAACCCGTCCAAAAGACGAGCCAGATTACAGCAGACGAAGCCAGACGCCACTGTTGTAAGCAGTGCGGAAAAACCTTTCGTCAATCTAGTAGTCTGAAGAGACACCAGCGCATCCATACAGGAGAAAAACTGTACCACTGTCAGCAGTGTGGGAAGACGTTCAGTGATCCAAGTAATTTTGAGGTACATCAGCGCATTCACATCACACGGTCTTCTATCCTACCAGGGTACTTTACAATGTAATTGGCGTGTATTGTTATGGTTTAATGATATAAGGGCGAGTCAGATCCTCCCATAGCAGCTCAACCAGTCTGCCACCATCATTTTCAGAGATCTGTTTTACGGTTTACCTGATTTGATCACATTCTAAATGCGTAGTTGACCAATTAGATTGTTGTTGGAACTACCTATTGTATAATTGTCTACATCCCAACTCCAGGTACACCGGCGTCTTCACACAGGAGAGAGAATGTACTGCTGTGGAAAGTGTGGGGAAACTTTTAATAAATCTGGTGATCTGAAGAAACACCAGCGCACCCATACAGGAGAGAAACCGTACCAATGTCAGCAGTGTGGAAAAACTTTTAGTCAGTCTACTAATCTGAAGACTCACCAGCGCATCCATACAGGAGAGAAACCGTACCACTGTCAGCAGTGTGGCAAGACTTTCAGTAATCCAGGTACTTTGAAGGTACGTCAGCACATTGATTCACATCAGCCTTCTATCCTACCAGAGTATGATGCAACATAATTGCCATTTATGTTCATGGCTAAATGAGGTTATGGCGCATCAGATCTTTCCATAGCAGCTCAACGCTGTCCGCCACCATCATTTTAAGAGATCTGTTTTACCCTTTACCTAGGGATGCAGGATAATGTTTTACAACAAGTGGATAACCGATGATTACCTCAATGCCGATAACCAGTTAGTAATCTGTAGTTTGTTACCAACCAACTGACATCACTAATAATTGTAAACACAAGTTGCAGTGGACACTGCAGGTGACTTTTAAGATTTGTTGTGGTAAATCTAGTAGACTTTGTCCCTCCTCTTGGAACCCCAGCTGAACATGTATTTCAAATTGCAATCATGCTGCCGTCCTCTGCGACTGAAAAAGGTCCAAACCGGCGATGACATGTTTGCGGTTTTGCTCCCTCATCTACTAAGGCCACACCGTGTGGCTCTGCTCAGATGCACAAGTTAGACGTCATGAGAGTGACGACAGCGTGCAGCACTGGTGAAGTTATCGGCTCCATGTAAAGGCTGCAATTTAATTATCGGATCAAAGCATAATTTCTGCATAATTCCCATTATCATCCGATAATTTATCACTGCGGTTGTCAAAGTGGAGTCCGGGGACCCCTGGGGGTCCGTGGCATATGGCCATGGGGTCCTGAAAATAGTTTATACAACTCCTGCATAATTGAAAAAAATAACAAATGTGAAGTAAAAACAACCGTACCTTTTTGAGATAATTACCACAGTGTCATTTTCTTCAAGAAAAGTGGATTTAGCCAGTAGGCGGAGCACAAGATTTACAATGCATGTTAATACATTTCCTGGCAAGTAGTACAAGGACAATATATTTTTTCGGATTCATGGTCATTGAGTTGGATTCAGGATGCAAACTATAACAATGGTAGGGGGTCCTTGTAAACATGTATCCATTGTATGGGTTCCTGGCTTGAAAAAGATTGAGAACCCCTGATTTATTGGACCTGATATTTGTCATGCATCCCTACTTTTACCTGAGATGATCACATTCTAAATGCCTAGTTGACCAATCAGATTGCTTAATTGGAATTACCCTTTGTATAATTGTTGTCCCTTCTCCAGGTACACCAGCGTCTTCACACAGGAGAGAGACCGTACTGCTGTGGAAAGTGTGAGAAAACCTTTAAACAATCTGGTGATCTGAAGATTCACCAGCGCATCCATACAGGAGAGAAACCGTACCACTGTCAGCAGTGTGGGAAAACTTTTCATCGCTCTGAACATTTGACGGTTCACCAGCGCATCCATACAGGAGAGAAACCGTACCACTGTCAGCAGTGTGGGAAGCCTTTTAGTCAATCTAATAATCTGAAGATTCACCAGCGTAGCCATACAGGAGAGAAACCGTACCACTGTCAGCAGTGTGGGAAGAACTTTCCAACATCTAGTTCTCTGAAGATTCACCAGCGCATCCATACAGGAGATAAACCGTACCACTGTCAGCAGTGTGGAAAAACCTTTAGTCAGTCTAGTTCTCTGAAGATTCACCAGCGCATCCATACAAGAGAGAAACCGTACCACTGTCAGCAGTGTGGGAAGACCTTAACAACATCTGATTCTCTGAAGAGACACCAGCGCATCCATACAGGAGAGAAACCGTACCACTGTCAGCAGTGTGGGAAGACTTTCAGTGATCCACGTAATTTTGAGGTACGTCAGCACATTGATTCACATCAGTCTTCTATCCTACCAGAGTATGATGCAACATAATTGCCATTTATGTTCATGGCTAAATGAGGTTATGGTGCATCAGATCTTCCCATCGCAGCTCAACGCTGTCTGCCACCATCATTTTAAGGGATCTGTTTTACCCTTTACCTAGGGATGCAGGATAATGTTTTACAACAAGTGGATAACCGATGATTACCTCAATGCCGATAACCAGTTAGTAATCTGTAGTTTGTTACCAACCAACTGACATCACTAATAATTGTAAACACAAGTTGCAGTGGACACTGCAGGTGACTTTTAAGATTTGTTGTGGTAAATCTAGTAGACTTTGTCCCTCCTCTTGGAACCCCAGCTGAACATGTATTTCAATCATGCTGCCGTCCTCTGCGACTGAAAAACGTCCAAACCGGCGATGACATGTTTGCTGTTTTGGTCCCTCATCTACTAAGGCCACACCGTGTGGCTCTGCTCAGATGCACAAGTTAGACGTCATGAGAGTGACAACAGCGTGCAGCACTGGTGAAGTTATCGGCTCCATTTAAAGGCTGTAATTTAATTATCGGAATAAAGCATAATTTCTGCATATTTCCCATTATCGTCCGATAATTTATCACTGCGGTTGTCAAAGTGGAGTCCGGGGACCCCTGGGGGTCCGTGGCATATGGCCAAGGGGTCCTGAAAATAATTTATAAAACTCCTGCATAATTGAAAAAAATAAAAAATGTGAAGTAAAACAACCGTACCTTTTTGAGATAATTACCACAGTGTCATTTTCTTCAAGAAAAGTGAATTTAGCCAGTAGGCGGAGCGCAAGATTTACAATGCATGTTAATACATTTCCTGGCAAGTAGTACAAGGACAATATATTTTTTCGGATTCATGGTCATTGAGTTGGATTCAGGATGCAAACTATAACAATGGTAGGGGGTCCTTGTAAACATGTATCCATTGTATGGGTTCCTGGCTTGAAAAAGATTGAGAACCCCTGATTTATTGGACCTGATATTTGTCATGCATCCCTACTTTTACCTAGCCTGGCTCCGCCCACCTACGTAGTTCCGCTCAAATTTGATTTCACTTCAGCACTAAGGTCTGGCGATGCTACTATGTTAGAACGATTTCTTTTCCCCAAAATCTGCGCTCCAATCAGCGAACAGGAGGCGCGGCCTGAGAACAGTGACGTAGAGGTCGTGCGCGAATTTCAGTTATTGAGCGCAAGTACGGAGGCAGGCGGAGGCTAATGCTAATGCTCACTGCGTCTGCCGTTTGTATACTGCGCGCAACGTGGTTTCTGGCGCATGAAATACGTCACGACCAAACGTTAGCAATTGGTTAAGGCAGATCCAGAGTGGCACTGGGCAGAGCCAATAGGTTTTAAACTTCAACAGCACCCGCCTTCAAGTGAGACATCGTTTGTCTCTACAGCATTGCTAGACCTTTAGTATGAATGTAATGAGTACCAAGGTCTAGTTAGGACTAGGCTAACTTTTACCTGAGATGATCACATTCTAAATGCCTAGTTGACCAATCAGATTGCTTAATTGGAATTACCCATTGTATAATTGTTGTCCCTACTCCAGGTACACCAGCGCATCCATACAGGAGAGACACCGTACCACTGTCAGCAGTGTGGGAAGACCTTTACAACATCTGGTTCTCTGAAGAGACACCAGCGCATCCATACAGGAGAGAAACCGTACCACTGTCAGCAGTGTGGGAAGACCTTTAGTCAATCTATTACTCTGAAGATTCACCAGCGCATCCATACAGGAGAGAAACCGTACCACTGTCAGCAGTGTGGCAAGACTTTCAGTGATCCAAGTTATTTTAAGGTACATCAGTGCATTCACATCACACGGTCTTCTATCCTACTAGGGTATTATACAATGTAATTGGCGTTTATTGTTGTGGTTTAATGAACAATCATCAGATGTTCTTATAGTGGCACAAAGCGGTCCGTCACCATCATTTTAAGAGGTCTGTTCTACCTTTAACCTGATGTGATCACATTCTTAATGCCTAGTTGACCAATCAGATTACTTAATTGGAACTACCCATTGTATAATTGTTGACATCCCTACTCCAGGTACACCGATGTCTTCACACAAGAGAGAGAAAATCAACACCCAAACACATGTCTTGAAGAAAGAAAATAGTTTCCAAACATCTGTAATGTGGTCCTTACTGTTGTGTCATGAATCTTTCCTGATCTCCAAGTAGTCAATTCTTCTACTCATTTGTTTTCAGATAGTTTATACTCCATGGCCATGCCATTCACCTTGTTTTCCTCACCCATCTCCTCATCTGCAGGTTATTTCCTAGTCCCTCAGGTTATATACCTGACCACTTCCCTTTGTTCCCTCACAGATTGTCTTTGCATTGTGCTTCGTTCGATGGCATTCGCTACCTGATTCCCTTGTCATAGATTCTGTTTAAAAAAAAAAAAAAAAAACGTGTGGATTTTTGCTGGTCATTTTGTCGTGCTTTTGGGTTCACCTCTGGGGGTTATTGCACAAAACTAGGATAAGGGATTAAGCCGGGATATGTTTATGGATTTAGGTTATCCGGGCTACATTTAGCCTCAAGTCGGTTGCATGAAAGCAGCTCACACTTATCCCGGCTAAGTTACCATGGTGATTTATTCTCCACAGTTAGCCTGCTCCCGACCAGGCTAACAGCCAGGCTAAGCTTAATCCTAGTGCTTCACCTGTATTTACACCGTCAATCCTGTGAGGAATTAATGTGTTTTACAGCATGTGCATGGTCTTTCTAAGTATGTTGCATCATTTTAAGTATCCCAAATTAAAATATTACATATATAGTCATTTCTCATTTCATTGAAATCTGTTGGCTGTTTTTTATATTGATTCAAGTGTTATTACTCAGGCCAACACAGTTAAAGTCTATTTTTCATACTATGACACATTTACGTTTGTGTTTATGAAAGTCCGCCTTTATTACGCAACTGCAAACAGATGAGCGCAACATGCTTATGTCATATTTATAAAATGTATTTTAATCACACAATCGAACCTTTGCAACATGTGAAACAGCCCATTGGCTACCATGCATCATACGCTGTTTTAAATTGCACATTTCAAATCGCGCAGACGTCACCGAACCCGACCCGGCCCGTCGGGTCCCCTCGGGTCCCGTCGGGCTTGGGTCAGGTATCCAATAAGGAGCTGTTCAGCGGCCGTGACGTATGAAACACCATGTTCTGATCGGTGATTCTGTGAGCGATCGCGAGGTCTATTCAAGCATGCCGCTTATCCCAACTATAGCTTCACCTGACGTGATTTAGCCGTGCCTATTTATCCTGGCTTGGCAATCGTGCAACCGATTAAGCCAGGATACCGCCGAGCAGAATAGTCCAAACCGCGGTTACTCAATAATCCTGGATTTATGTATCCTAGTTTTGTGCAATACCCCCCCTGGTGTTTCTCTGAAGAAACACCAGCACAAACACACAAAGTGAAGAAGTGAAACATCTGTTTTTCTAATCTGACATGTAGATGAATATTTGCTCTCTGATATGTAACGTTAAGTATGTAAAGGTTGAGCCGAGATAACTTCAGTTATTGAGGAATAATGATTTATTGTTCATATTCATTCAATTTTAAAATGATTGTCAATGTTCACGCATCTATGGAAGCATTTTAAGGACAATCAAATGAAAATGCAATAGAGAGGTGCAGGAATGAGTCCTAAAACCCGTTAGCATTTTGGCACTTCCGGTTCTCAAAGTCAACAGGTTTTTTGAATGGGTTTTTGGTTAAATGCCTGAAATAAGAGCTGTGGTTTCACACAAGCTTAAGAGATGGCCGTGTTGGTCTGCGACATAAAATATGTCAGTAAATACCCCACTTGTGAATTTTGAAGCTTTGAAATGTCTTTAAAAACTTTTGGTGATTGCATTTACGCTTCAAAAATCATAATTGGTGAAGATTATCTTGCTTAACAAAACGTGAGCATCAGAAACGTTTGTTTGCCACATGTTCTGCAATAATGCAAATCCAATGGGAAAATACATATTTCTTTTCGAGGAAAGACTTCAGTGCCGTTCTTTGTTCTTTTCTCAAAGAAAATGTTAACTTCAAGTCTTGAGAGTCGCGGCCAAAGCCGAGTGGAAAGACAACCGTTCGCCAGCAGGAGCAGCCATTGTTTATGAAAGTTGGACTATTATGAAAGTCGGACTATTATGAAAGTGGGACTATTATGAAAGTGGGACTAATATGAAAGTCGGACTATTATGAAAGTTGGACTATTATGAAAGTTGGGCTATTATGAAAGTCGGACTATAGAGCGTAACAGTGACCGCCCCTTTTTAACAGCTCCGGTGCCGGAAGTAAATTTCCCACTTTTCGTATAATCCTTATAAAAAGAGTATTAAGACTTGAACCAAGCCAATCGTTCGTTATGGTAGTCGTGACCATATTATGTTTGATTCGGGATGAGTAGTTCCTCACTCGGTCAACAAAATAAAGTACCTTTGGCTTTTCTTCCGTTTTCCAAATTCTTTTTATGCCCGAATCAAACATAATATGGTCACGACTACCACAACGAACGATTGGCTTGGTTAAAGGCTTAATACTCTTTTTATAAGGATTATACGAAAAGTGGACGAGATAAATGCATGGGAAATTTACTTCTGGCACCGGAGCTGTTAAAAAGGGGGCGGTCACTGTTACGCTCTATTATGAAAGTCGGACTATTATGAAAGTCGGACTATTATGAACGTTGGACTATTATGTGCTTTTTATAGTTCACAATAAGTTTGCAACCTCAGAGTAAATTGAAAATTGAAGCGTTGGCAGTTTGATTTATCCACAAACACATTCTGAGATGATGACATTTTTATTTCACACCCAATTTAAGTTCTCTGTGTACAATATGGCAGAAATAAGTATTTTATGACTCAATTACTGGCAGTTAAAATGTCAGTGAGAGTGAGACAGTTTGTCATTTAAAATGTTTTGATTGGTTTGTCTCCAGAGCTCATTATTTAAATAACGTAATGTACAAACTTTAACTCAAAATAAAGTTATCATATTATGCCCACTAAAATAAGTGAAGATAAATATGTTTGTGTTACTTATTGTGATTATTTATTGTTCACTTTTGATTGATTTATTGTCTGTTAATGGGACAGTTATCTATTGTCTTCAGATTGGGAGATACAGAAGAGTCCATAGATTATTATTATTATTATTATAATTATCATCATCATCATTATTATTATTATTTATTGTATTGGTCCAGATGTGTTTAATACAGTTTTCTTTTTCCCAGACCGTTGTTTCCGCCGGACCTAATTTAACACTTTAACATAATATAATACATTAACATCTGCATTACCATCTGCATTAACATCTGTATTAACATCTGCATGAACATCTGCATTAACATCTGCATTAACATCTGCATTAACATCTGAATTAACATCTGCATTAACATCGGCATGAACATCTGCATTAACATCTGCATTAACATCTGAATTAACATCTGTATTAACATCTGCATTAACATCTGCATTAACATCTGCATTAAATCTGCTCCTTCAGATGACCTGGAGGAGCTCCACCAGCAGGTTGGAGATGATCTGCAACCTTCCCTGTGCTCCGTCATGCCTGTCAGTCATGCTTGATTTGATCATCTTTGTTGGTCTCCCCCTCAGTCCTCCCTCCCTCCCTCCTCCTCCCTCCTCCTCCCTCCCTCCCTGCTAAAACGACTAGAAATAGAAATAATAATAATAATAATAATAATAATAATAATAATAATAATAATAATAATAATAATAATAATAATAATAATACATACATACATACGTACATACATTACTCATTTATCAGAAATATATTCTCAAATAATGTTTCACTTTCAACTTCCCCAGCATGTGAACTGGGGTTCAGCAACACGCTAAGAACATATCTCTAAGCATATCTGACTGCTGATCAGACTGACATCAAAACCTCCAGTCGACGAAGTCCAGCAGCCACACCAACGCCGTCGCCATGCGGGGGGGGGGGTATCACTTTAGCTCCCTTCTTTTGGTAGTTTCTGCTCCGTTCATTCATTCTTTTTCTTCTGCTTCTTCTTTGTGTTTTCTGTTTCCATGGTTACTCGCACTGGTTGGTTGCACCATAGACATAATATACGTAGACGCCTCATAGACTGACTGTTGGAGCTGACGTCATCACTTAGCATCACGACAGTGTTCATGGGAAATGTAGTCGGTACTGCCCAGGGAGCGAGAGCAGTAGAGCGGCTCTGACTGACATGATTGCCTCATGCATCACCGGCCAAACTGGCTAGTAAGTTTTTATTAACACCCGCCAAAAATGATTTTTAACCCGCATTTGGCGGCTTGGCGGGTGTTAATTTAGAACCCTGGTTATCTCTAAAGGTGTTAACATTTCTTCTGTTGATGTTAAGGACTTGGCTCTTTCTGATCATTTGTGTGTGTTCTTTGACTTACAGATCACTCCAAATGTTCAGTTAACCTCTGTGTCTGTTAAGAGAAGGTACATAAATGAGAATACCAGTGCAACGTTTATGGAGGTTATAAGGTGTCAGTTCTGGTCCTGTTGGATCTCAGTGCTGCATTTGACACTGTGGATCACAGTATATTGTTGAACAGGTTGGACACTTGGGCAGGACTCAGCGGAACAGTCCTAGAATGGTTCAGGTCCTACTTGGAAGAGTGTGACGAATAAATAACAGCACATATAACAACAGGCTGTAATATCCTCACATAGCCACAAGGGAACAGGACCAAATATATAAGCTGTATTAACCGCACCTGGCCACCAGATGGCAGCATACATAATACACTAGGAGGCGGGCACACTAGGGGCGGGCGCTCAACACTAGCCAATCGAAACATATTACACGTCATAGAGGCCACGCCTGCCCAGGTGCTATCGAGCGCACACAAGCAGGAGAGGGCAGAGACTCTACAGGCAGCGTATCTATTGGATATCCAGCTAAGAGTCGCCATCAAACCAGGTAAGCAGAACCTATTGACTATATAGAGGAAGCAAATGGCCAGAAATGTATGATTAATTTTGCTGAAGGTTAGAGTCCTTGGCGTTTCTTATTAATTGTGCTGAAGGTTAGAGTTCTTGGCGTTTCTTATTAATTTCGCTGAAGGTTTGAGTCCTTGGCGTTTCTTATTAATGTTGCTGAAGGTTTGAGTCCTTGGCGTTTCTTATTAATTTTGCTGAAGGTTTGAGTCCTTGGCGTTTCTTATTAATTTTGCTTGAGGTTAAAGTCTTTGGTGTTTTTTTAAGGCTGAAGTCTCGTATGATAGGCTACTGTGTTAAATTCGGATGTGTAGAAACCTGGGAAACCAGTGGAGTTGTATCAGATGCGATAAGATGTTGACTGGGAACATATTGCTGGCAAGATTTCCATCCTCAAAGAACTAAGCTAACTTGTATGAATCATAATACCGTGTGTGTGATTAACCCTGTTATGTGATAATGCTTGCTTGCTTTGCTACGGTGCTACTTTGATTTTTCTGCAAATGTATGATTGTTCATGTGACTGAAGGAATCCCTCTAGGAGGGAGATATTTTATGAGGCTTTGTCTCCCACTAAGAGGAGTGGGGGAAGTGCATGTCTTGTGAGGCTTTGTCTCCCACTAAGAGGAGTGGGGGAAGTGCATGTCTTGTGAGGCTTTGTCTCCCACTAAGAGGAGTGGGGGAAGTGCATGTCTTGTGAGGCTTTGTCTCCCACGAAGAGGAGTGGGGGAAGTGCATGTCTTGTAAGGCTTTGTCTCCCACTAAGAGGAGTGGGGGAAGTGCATGTCTTGTGAGGCTTTGTCTCCCACTAAGAGGAGTGGGGGAAGTGCATGTCTTGTGAGGCTTTGTCTCCCACTAAGAGGAGTGGGGGAAGTGCATGTCTTGTGAGGCTTTGTCTCCCACTAAGAGGAGTGGGGGAAGTGCATGTCTTGTGAGGCTTTGTCTCCCACTAAGAGGAGTGGGGGAAGTGCATGTCTTGTGAGGCTTTGTCTCCCACGAAGAGGAGTCGGGGAAGTGCATGTCTTGTAAGGCTTTGTCTCCCACTAAGAGGAGTGGGGGAAGTGCATGTCTTGTGAGGCTTTGTCTCCCACTAAGAGGAGTGGGGGAAGTGCATGTCTTGGGGGGGTTATCAGTTTCATGGCCCCAGGTGTGGCCAATGTTTAGACTACGAAAGGGGAGAGAAAGAGAGTAAACTTACCCTTCACTCTAATTTAAAGATATATATATTAAACAGTGCCAGTAGACTCGAACACATGCACACATAGACACACACACATAGATGGTCATATACACAGTATTAAGTAGGAAGATATATAGTGTGTTCAGTTAGATAAGAGCAGTGGGTCTATGCTTTAGCAATATCACACACCGGGAGCATAGACAAGATCTCGTGGGAGCTTGCAGGACCAGATGAAGTTACAAATCCTTGTAAGCCATATTTGGAGTTCAGGCACTCCACCATAGGTTTTAATCCTCAGACTCCATGTTTAGAGTTGTTAGTATTATCTGTAGTTAAAATCCACCTAAATAACCCCCCCCCCTTCCCAAATCCCTCATAAGAACCCCCCCCACTGGCCAAGAAAAGGAACTCTATGACGTGTAAAATGTTTTGATTGGCTAGTGTTGAGCGCCCGCCCCCAGTGTGCCCGCCTCCTAGTGTATTATGTATGCTGCCATCTTGTGGCCATGTGCGGTTAATACAGCTTATGTATTTGCTTCTGTTCCCTTGTGGCTATGTGAGGATATTACAGCCTGTTGTTATATGTACTATATTATATTTTTTTTGTCACAATAGTTATATAGTGCAGTTTGAATGCGCATTTTTTCAATATTAATTAATTCAGTTTTAAATATTACAGTATAATATATATAGATTTAATAATCTCTCTCTCCTAGGAGTGAAATCCCAGCTGACACAGCGCAGGTATTACCCTGTCCCCAGTGTCAGAGGCGCCATGGTGATCTGTACGGCCGACTGCTGAGGAGTGGAAAAATCCAAGTGGAGACTGGCCTCCTCCCATACATCGCAGCCTCCTCTCAAGAGCCAGTCAGAGCCTCCCCAGAACCCATCCAAAAGACGAGCCAGAGTACAGCAGATGAAGCCAGACGCCACTGTTGTAAGCAGTACGGAAAAACCTTTAGTCAATCTAGTAGTCTGAAGAGACACCAGCGCATCCATACAGGAGAAAAACTGTACCACTGTCAGCAGTGTGGGAAGACGTTCAGTGATCCAAGTAATTTTGAGGTACATCAGCGCATTCACATCACGCGGTCTTCTATCCTACCAGGGTACTTTACAATGTAATTGGTGTGTATTGTTATGGTTTAATGATATAAGGGCGAGTCAGATCTTCCCATAGCAGCTCAACCAGTCTGCCACCATCATTTTCAGAGATCTGGTTTACTGTTTACCTGATTTGATCACATTCTAAATGCCTAGTTGACCAATTAGATTGTTGTTGGAACTACCTATTGTATAATTGTCAACATCCCAACTCCAGGTACACCGGCGTCTTCACACAGGAGAGAGAATGTACTGCTGTGGAAAGTGTGGGGAAACTTTTAATAAATCTGGTGATCTGAAGATTCACCAGCGCATCCATACAGGAGAGAAACCGTACCACTGTCAGCAGTGTGGGAAGACTTTTAGTCAATCTATTAATCTGAAGATTCACCAGCGCATCCATACAGGAGAGAAACCGTACCAATGTCAGCATTGTGGAAAAACCTTTAGTCACTCTAGTAATCTGAAGACTCACCAGCGCATCCATACAGGAGAGAAACCGTACCAATGTCAGCAGTGTGGGAAGACTTTTACTAAATCTAATCATCTGAAGATTCACCAGCGCATCCATACAGGAGAGAAACCGTACCACTGTCAGCAGTGTGGGAAGACTTTTAGTCAATCTATTCATCTGGAGATTCACCAGCGCATCCATACAGGAGAGAAACTATACCACTGTCAGCAGTGTGGGAAGACTTTTAGTCAGTCTAATAGTCTGAAGAGTCACCAGCGCATCCATATAGGAGAGAAACCGTACCAATGTCAGCAGTGTGGAAAAACCTTTAGTGACTCTGGTTCTCTGAAGAGACACCAGCGCATCCATACAGGAGAGAAACCGTACCACTGTCAGAAGTGTGGGAAGACTTTTAGTGATCCAGGTTATTTGAAGGTACGTCAGCACATTGATTCACATCAGTCTTCTATCCTACCAGAGTATGATGCAACATGATTGCCATTCATGTTCATGGCTAAATGAGGTTATGGCGCATCAGATCTTCCCATAGCAGGTCAATGCTGTCCGCCACCATCATTTTAAGAGATCTGTTTTACCCTTTAACTAGGGATGCAGGATAATGTTTTACAACAAGTGGATAACCGATGATTACCTCAATGCCGATAACCAGTTAGTAATCTGTAGTTTGTTACCAACAAACTGACATTTCTAATAATTGTAAACACAAGTTGCAGTGGACACTGCAGGTGACTTTTAAGATTTGTTGTGGTAAATCTAGTAGACTTTGTCCCTCCTCTTGGAACCCCAGCTGAACATGTATTTCAAATGGCAATCATGCTGCCGTCCTCTGCGACTGAAAAAGGTCCAAACCGGCGATGATATGTTTGCTGTTTTGCTCCCTCATCTACTAAGGCCACACCGTGTGGCTCTGCTCAGATGCACAAGTTAGACGTCATGAGAGTGACGACAGCGTGCAGCACTGGTGAAGTTATCAGCTCCATTTAAAGGCTGTAATTTAATTATCGGAATAAAGCATAATTTCTGCATATTTCCCACTATCGTCCGATAATTTATCACTGCGGTTGTCAAAGTGGAGTCCGGGGACCCCTGGGGGTCCGTGGCATATGGCCAAGGGGTCCTGAAAATAATTTATACAACTCCTGCATAATTGAAAAAAATAAAAAATGTGAAGTAAAACAACCGTAACTTTTTTGAGATAATTAGCACAGTGTCATTTTCTTCACGAAAAGTGAATTTAGCCAGTAGGCGGAGCACAAGATTTACAATGCATGTTAATACATTTCCTGGCAAGTAGTACAAGGACAATATATTTTTTTTGGATTCATGGTCATTGAGTTGGATTCAGGATGCAAACTATAACAATGGTAGGGATCCTTGTAAACATGTATCCATTGTATGGGTTCCTGGCTTGAAAAAGATTGAGAACCCCTGATTTATTGGACCTGATATTTGTCATGCATCCCTACTTTTACCTGGGATGATCACATTCTAAATGCCTAGTTGACCAATCAGATTGCTTAATTGGAATTACCCATTGTATAATTGTTCCTACTCCAGAAACACCAGCGTGTTCACACAGGAGAGAGACCGTACTGCTGTGGAAAGTGTGGGGAAACCTTTAAACAATCTGAACATCTGAAGAGACACCAGCGCATCCATACAGGAGAGAAACCGTACCAATGTCAGCAGTGTGGGAAGACTTTTACTAAATCTAATCATCTGAAGATTCACCAGCGCATCCATACAGGAGAGAAACCGTACCAATGTCAAAAGTGTGGAAAAACCTTTAGTGAGTCTGGTTCTCTGAAGAGACACCAGCGCATCCATACAGGAGAGAAACCGTACCACTGTCAGCAGTGTGGGAAGACTTTTAGTGATCCACGTAATTTGAAGGTACGTCAGCACATTGATTCACATCAGTCTTCTATCCTACCAGAGTATGATGCAACATAATTGCCATTTATGTTCATGGCTAAATGAGGTTATGGCGCATCAGATCTTCCCATAGCAGCTCAACGCTGTCTGCCACCATCATTTTAAGAGATCTGTTTTACCCTTTACCTCGGGATGCAGGATAATGTTTTACAACAAGTGGATAACCGATGATTACCTCAATGCCGATAACCAGTTAGTAATCTGTAGTTTGTTACCAACCAACTGACATCACTAATAATTGTAAACACAAGTTGCAGTGGACACTGCAGGTGACTTTTAATATTTGTTGTGGTAAATCTAGTAGACTTTGTCCCTCCTCTTGGAACCCCAGCTGAACATGTATTTCAAATGGCAATCATGCTGCCGTCCTCTGCGACTGAAAAAGGTCCAAACCGGCGATGACATGTTTGCTGTTTTGCTCCCTCATCTACTAAGGCCACACCGTGTGGCTCTGCTCAGATGCACAAGTTAGACGTCATGAGAGTGACGACAGCGTGCAGCACTGGTGAAGTTATCGGCTCCATTTAAAGGCTGTAATTTAATTATCGGAATAAAGCATAATTTCTGCATATTTCCCACTATCGTCCGATAATTTATCACTGCGGTTGTCAAACTGGAGTCCGGGGACCCCTGGGGGTCCGTGGCATATGGCCATGGGGTCCTGAAAATAATTTATAAAACTCCTACATAATTGAAAAAAAATAATAATAAGTGAAGTAAAACAACCGTACCGTTTTGAGATAATTACCACAGTGTAATTTTCTTCAAGAAAAGTGAATTTAGCCAGTAGGCGGACCACAAGATTTAAAATGCATGTTAATACATTTCCTGGCAAGTAGTACAAGGACAATATATTTTTTCGGATTCATGGTCATTGAGTTGGATTCAGGATGCAAACTATAACAATGGTAGGGGGTCCTTGTAAACATGTATCCATTGTATGGGTTCCTGGCTTGAAAAAGATTGAGAACCCCTGATGTATTGGACCTGATATTTGTCATGCATCCCTACTTTTACCTGAGATGATCACATTCTAAATGCCTAGTTGACCAATCAGATTGCTTAATTGGAATTACCCATTGTATAATTGCTGTCCCTACTCCAGGTACACCAGCGCATCCATACAGGAGAGAGACCGTACCACTGTCAGCAGTGTGGGAAGACCTTTACAACATCTGGTTCTCTGAAGATTCACCAGCGCATCCATACAGGAGAGAAACCGTAACACTGTCAGCAGTGTGGCAAGACTTTCAGTGATCCAAGTTATTTTAAGGTACATCAGCGCATTCACATCACACGGTCTTCTATCCTACTAGGGTATTATACAATGTAATTGGCGTTTATTGTTGTGGTTTAATGAGGTCAGGGTGCATCAGATGTTCTTATAGCAGCACAAAGCGGTCCGTCACCATCATTTTAAGAGGTCTGTTCTACCTTTAACCTTATGTGATCACATTCTTAATGCCTAGTTGACCAATCAGATTACTTAATTGGAACTACCCATTGTATAATTGTTGACATCCCTACTCCAGGTACACCGACGTCTTCACACAGGAGAGAGAAAATCAACACCCAAACACATGTCTTGAAGAAAGAAAATAGTTTCCAAATCTGTAATGTGGTCCTTACTGTTGTGTCATGAATCCTTCCTGATCTCCAAGTAGTCTATTTCTTCTACTCATTTGTTTTCAGATAGTTTATACTCCATGGCCATGCCATTCACCTTGTTTTCCTCACCCATCGCCTCATCTGCAGGTTATTTCCTCATTAGTCCCTCAGTTTATATACCTGTCCACTTCCCTTTGTTCCCTCACAGATTGTCTTTGCATTGTGCTTCGTTCGATGGCATTCGCTACCTGATTCCCTTGTCATAGATTTTTTTTTTTTTTTTTTTTAATAAACTGTGGATTTTTACTGGTCATTTTGTCGTGCTTTTGGGTTCACCTCTGTTCTTGTTCAGTGAGTGTGACAATATGTAAACTTGTTACACTTACACTTATGGTGTGCTGGTGTTTCTCTGAAGAAACACCAGCACAAACACACAAAGTGAAGAAGTAAAACATCTGTTTTTCTAATCTGACGTGTAGATGAATATTTGCTGTCTGATATGTAACGTTAAGTATGTAAAGGTTGAGCAGTTGCTTTGGTCATTTAGTTCTAGATGTTTCTGCTTTCTGTGTCCTTAACAGCACATATAACAACAGGCTGTAATATCCTCACATAGCCACAAGGGAACAGGAACAAATATATAAGCTGTATTAACCGCACCTGGCCACCAGATGGCGGCACACATAATTGGTCACCGTCTCACACCTGTCAACTACTCCCATGACAACCCTGAGCTTCCTCATCCGACGCCGGCCATCTTAATGGACCTAAGTGGCATCATGGCCTCGGTGAACCCTGGAACAACACGCTCCAGTGTGTGACATAAACATGTTATTTTTAACATGTTAGGGGGGGCTGGGTTGTGGTGGTAATAATCCAGTTCTCCTTTCTGCCCCTGCTATAATACAGTACTATATACCAGTGGCGAGCGGTGACCTTTTACTGTGGTCATGCTGAAGTGTCAATACCATGCGCGCCCGTAAGGGGGGTATTTATTTATTAATAAAAATATATAATATGGTTTTTAACTACTATATCAACTCGATTTTGACACTCTCACACTCACACTTGCCCCATGTTACCAACAACCTGGAATTTGTGTTGGAATTTACAGTGTATATGTAGGCTAAATGAAAGCAGAAATATTCAGCACTGACATGACGCTTGATGCGCCCACACAACGTAACCAGCGTGGTCAATCAAATGACACAATCACATGCCTACAAAGTTACCAACAACATGTTGGAATTTACAGTATTCCGAACTGGCTTTCGCCCATGAAGTGGCCTCAAGCCAGGTTCAGCCGCGCTCAAGCGGAGCGAAGAAAAGAAAAATTCAAACAAGTCAGGTTTGCGCATGCGCGTTGGCAGATAAGCTGCTTCATTGACAGCTTTTTTGCCATTCAAAATGCTCATCTACAGTAAACTAAGGCCTCTAGCAGTAACTGTACTACTCGGTGTCACAGTGCGCATGCGCGAAACAAGCTGTCAGCTTTCCAGCTTTTCGCAAGCAAAACGGGACAGATTAGGCACGGATTTAAGACCAAAACAGTAGAACTAAGGTATTGTATAATTGAACACACTGCCAGATTAATATTTTCAATTATTTTTATTGAAGGGCTTGGGCATGCACTGCATTTATAGCTTATTATGACCGCTCGCCCATGCTATATACTATTACTGGTATTTGTATTTTTGTGTATGATGTAACAGGGGGGGTGGCAGGATAGTCTAGTTGTGGGTGTTTTGACTACCAGTGAAAGGTTCTGGGTTTGAAACCCCAATGTGATGTTTGCCGTCCTTGAGCAAGACGCCACATAACCGCTTCACCTGCTCCTAGCGCTGCGGATCAGAGTTCACTGCAAATTGCTTCGGATTAAAGAGAGTCTGCTAAATATGTGATATATTTTATTTATTTTTGGATTATTATTTCAGTTGAAGTTCACTTGTGTGTGTGTGTGTGTGTGTGTTTATATATATATATATATATATATATATATATATATATATATATATATATATACGGTGTGT
>JAOPHQ010001910.1:0-31103 GCA_030340625.1 Merluccius polli | reverse complement strand
GCGACCACGCTTCTAAAGTTAACAACAACAAACTGAAGTTAGATATTAGGTTACAACACTCACTTAAAATAAAACACAACCACTATGGCAATATATAGCAAGATATGTATATATACCATTTAATAGCTCCATGGTCATCATAGAGGTTTGGTTGCATGCTGAATACTCCCTTCTATACTCTCTCTCTCTCTCTCCCACTCTCTCTTTCATTCTTTCATTCTTTCATTCTCTCTCTCTCTCTCTCTCTCTCTCTCTCTCTCTCTCTCTCTCTCTCTCTCTCTCTCTCTCTCTCTCTCTCTCTCTCTCTCACTCACTCCCACTCTCTCCTCTCTCCTCCAGAAACAGGAGCAGGGAGGAGCCAGTGATGTCAGCTCAGCATTCTCACCAATCAGATCTCAGATTAGAGTGATTGGCACAGAGCTAATAGGTCCATGACATCACTGATGATGAACCAATCAGACATGGTTTTACAAAAGTCTTAGTGACCAAACTTTTCATCTGTTTTCAATAAATTCAACATTCAATAAGGTGTATTTGTGTGTTATCTCTGTGAATGTAGTTTAATATTTAACATGTGAATACTATGTAGATTAATAATTAATATATAACGTGAATACTAAATAGATTAATAATGAATATATAACATGTGAATAGTATGTATATTAATATTTAATATATAATATATAATCATAATTAGTATATAACAAGTGAATACTATGTATATTCATAATTAATATATAACAAGTGAATACTATGTAGATTCATATTTAATATATAACTTCATGAGATGTGATAGTTATACATGGGCTTGCAGACACCAGGTGGTCTACAACCAATTCAACAGGTAGGACTTTAGTATACCTCTATTAGAATAGGAGTACTAGCACCAGTACTGGAGTAGCAGTACTGGAGTAGCAGTACTGGAGTAGCAGTACTGGAGTAGCAGTAGTGGACCGGTCTGGCTAACCCTGCCCTGTCCGAAACTACATGACAGCTTCCTGGGTGTAACTTTACAGTGTTTGAAGTGTTAAACAGGAGTGAATAACTCAACTATTAGTACAATGTGATCAATATAGAGACTGTTGTAGGATGTGATCAATATAAAGACTGCTGTAGGATGTGATCAATATAAAGATGGCTGTTGGCTCCGCCTCCTCTGATTAGGCCCCTCCCCATTGCTCTCCTCTGCTGCAGTGGTGGATTGTGGGAATCCGGAGACGCCGGCCATGGCTCAAGTGGTGTTTGGTAGTCATGACAACAGCACGCAGTTTGGTGCTACGATGCACTACAGTTGTCAAGGAGATACCTTCCAACTCCAGCCAAACATCACCAGTAGGCCTCTATACTACTATAACTATACTTAACTATAACTATACTATAAGTATACTACACTATACATAACTATAACTATACTATAAGTATACTATACTATACTTAACTAATACTCATTATGATAATAATATACTATCACTACACTATAATACACTATAACTATACTATAATATACTTTACTATAACTATCCTAAAACTATTCTTTACTATAAGTATTACTGTACTATAACTATACTACACTCAAACTATAACTATACTGTACTAGTCAGCACTAGTAGGCTTCTCGACTACTATTGCTAACTATTCTGTGTGTGTGTGTGTGTGTGTGTGTGTATGCGAGTGTGTGTGTGTGTGTGTATGCGAGTGTGTGTGTGTGTGTGTGTGTGTGTGTGTGTGTGTGTGTGTGTGTGTGTGTGTGTGTGTGTGTGAGTGTGTGTGTGTGTGTGTGTGAGTGTGTGTGTGTGTGTTCTACAGGTTCCTACAACTGTTCTGAAGGAGGAATTTGGACCAACTCAGAACTTGGAACCAAACTGCCGACCTGTCTACCAGGTTACAACTTTGACACATCACAAACACACAACAAACTATAACTAACACACAACAAACTATAACTAATACACAACAAACTATAACTAACACACAACTAACTATAACTAACACACAACTAACTATAACTAACAAACAACTAACTATAACTAACACACAACTATCTGTAATTAACACACAACTAACTGTAACTAACACACAACTAACTATAACTAACACACAACTAACTATAACTAACACACAACAAACTATAACTAACAAACAACTAACTATATCTAACACACAACTAACTATAACTAACAAAAAACTAACTATAACTAACACACAACTATCTGTAATTAACACACAACTAACTGTAACTAACACACAACTAACTAAAACTAACACAACTAACTAAAACTAACACACAACTAACTAAAACGAACACAACGAATTAACTATCCATGTTTGTTTATGTATGTATTTATTCTGTGTGTGTGTGTGTGTATGTGTGTGTGTGTGTGTGTGTGTGTGTGTCCAGTGTGCGGCCAGCCGTCCCGCCGCCCCCCCCACCACCAGAGGCGGGTGGTGGGGGGCCGCGCGGCGGCGGCGGGGCTGGTGCCCTGGCAGGTGCTGCTGGCGGTGGAGGACGTGTCCCGGGTCCCTGCGGACCGCTGGTTCGGTGCCGGCGCTCTGCTGTCGGACCGCTGGGTCCTGACCGCTGCGCACGTGCTGCACTCCCAGCGGAGAGACGCCAGCGTGGTTCCCCTGGCAACAGAGCATATCACGGTACCCATCCATTTATTGATCTAAAGAGGTTTACAACAGGACCTCCCGAAGATGGCTGGTCACCTGGACAGTAGACCAAGGCTGTGAAGATGAGCAGCACGCCAGACGTATTGTGTTATATCTGTGATGTAGCTCAGGAACCTCGGAGACGCTGACCCCGACTTGTTCCTCCATGTTTGGATGCGTCTGGTTGTTTAGGTCCCGATGGTTTTAGAACGTCAAACAAAGCTGTCATCTGATTGGACGAGAGGTCAGCACCAACCAAGGTCAAAGCTAGGTTAACGCTAGGTTAACGCTAGGTTAACGCTAGGTCAACGACGCTAGGTTGGACTTCAATGCTCAACTCCATAAATAGACATTGGCAACGCTGGCAATGCCAGTTGGACTATTCCAAGGTCTTGCTGTTGGTGACCTTCTCTGTCCTCAGGTGTATCTGGGTCTCCATGATGTCAGGGACAAGCATCGCTCCACCAGGCGCTCTGTGGACCAGGTTCTGCTGCATCCAGACTTCCAGCCCCTCAACTACAACAATGACATCGCCCTGTTGAAGTTGGACCAGCCTGTCAGCTTCACAGGGCTCATCCGGCCAGTGTGCCTCCCCAACCCACGCAGCCAGGTGACTGACCAGGTGACTGACCAGGTGACTGACCAGGTGACTGACCAGCTGACTGACCAGGTCCTTACTAAGGACTGGTCGGTTAATCTGACTCACTAAGACACACTATACTAAAGCCAATACCAAATCACATTTCTGCATCCAGCATGTACGCAAAGATCCACAAAGAATAGTGAATACTCAGAGGTACGAGTGTATACTCAGAGGTACTAGTGTATACTCAGAGGTACTAGTGAATACTCAGAGGTACTAGTGTATACTCAGAGGTACTAGTGTATACTCAGAGGTACTAATGTATACTCAGAGGTACTAGTGAATACTCAGAGGTACTAGTGTGTACTCAGAGGTACTAATGTATACTCAGAGGTACTAGTGTGTACTCAGAGGTACTAATGTATACTCAGAGGTACTAATGTATACTCAGAGGTACTAGTGAATACTCAGAGGTACTAGTGTGTACTGAGAGGTACTAATGTATACTCAGAGGTACTAGTGAATACTCAGAGGTACTAGTGTGTACTCAGAGGTACTAGTGTGTACTGAGAGGTACTAATGTATACTCAGAGGTACTAGTGAATACTCAGAGGTACTAGTGTGTACTCAGAGGTACTAGTGTGTACTCAGAGGTACTAATGTATACTCAGAGGTACTAGTGTGTACTCAGAGGTACTAGTGTATAATCAGAGGTACTAGTGTATAATCAGTGTAGTAGTGTATACTCAGAGGTACTAGTGTGTACTCAGAGGTACTAGTGTGTACTCAGAGGTACTAGTGTGTACTCAGAGGTACTAGTGTGTACTCAGAGGTACTAGTGTATACTCAGAGGTACGAGTGTATACTCAGAGGTACTAGTGAATACTCAGAGGTACTGGTGTATACTCAGAGGTACTAATGTATACTCAGAGGTACTAGTGAATACTCAGAGGTACTAGTGTGTACTCAGAGGTACTAATGTATACTCAGAGGTACTAGTGTGTACTCAGAGGTACTAATGTATACTCAGAGGTACTAATGTATACTCAGAGGTACTAGTGAATACTCAGAGGTACTAGTGTGTACTGAGAGGTACTAATGTATACTCAGAGGTACTAGTGTGTACTCAGAGGTACTAGTGTGTACTCAGAGGTACTAGTGTATACTCAGAGGTACTAGTGTATACTCAGAGGTACTAGTGAATACTCAGAGGTACTAATGTATACTCAGAGGTACTAGTGTATACTCAGAGGTACTAATGTATACTCAGAGGTACTAGTGTGTACTCAGAGGTACTAATGTATACTCAGAGGTACTAGTGTGTACTCAGAGGTACTAATGTATACTCAGAGGTACTAGTGTATACTCAGAGGTACTAATGTATACTCCGAGGTACTAGTGTGTACTCAGAGGTACTAATGTATACTCAGAGGTACTAGTGTGTACTCAGAGGTACTAATGTATACTCAGAGGTACTAATGTATACTCAGAGGTACTAGTGTGTACTCAGAGGTACTAATGTATACTCAGAGGTACTAATGTATACTCAGAGGTACTAGTGTGTACTCAGAGGTACTAATGTATACTCAGAGGTACTAATGTATACTCAGAGGTACTAGTGTGTACTCAGAGGTACTAATGTATACTCAGAGGTACTAGTGTGTACGCAGAGGTACTAATGTATACTCAGAGGTACTAGTGTGTACTCAGAGGTACTAATGTATACTCCGAGGGTACTAGTGTGTACTCAGAGGTACTAATGTATACTCAGAGGTACTAGTGTGTACTCAGAGGTACTAATGTATACTCAGAGGTACTAATGTATACTCAGAGGTACTAGTGTGTACTCAGAGGTACTAATGTATACTCAGAGGTACTAGTGTATACTCAGAGGTACTAGTGTATACTCAGAGGTACGAGTGTATACTCAGAGGTACTAGTGAATACTCAGAGGTACTAGTGTATACTCAGAGGTACTAGTGTATACTCAGAGGTACTAGTGAATACTCAGAGGTACTAGTGTATACTCAGAGGTACTAGTGTATACTCAGAGGTACTAATATATACTCAGAGGTACTAGTGTATACTCAGAGGTACGAGTGTATACTCAGAGGTACTAGTGAATACTCAGAGGTACTGGTGTATACTCAGAGGTACTAATGTATACTCAGAGGTACTAGTGAATACTCAGAGGTACTAGTGTGTACTCAGAGGTACTAATGTATACTCAGAGGTACTAGTGTGTACTCAGAGGTACTAATGTATACTCAGAGGTACTAATGTATACTCAGAGGTACTAGTGAATACTCAGAGGTACTAGTGTGTACTGAGAGGTACTAATGTATACTCAGAGGTACTAGTGTGTACTCAGAGGTACTAATGTATACTCAGAGGTACTAGTGAATACTCAGAGGTACTAGTGTATACTCAGAGGTACTAGTGTATACTCAGAGGTACTAGTGTATACTCAGAGGTACTAGTGAATACTCAGAGGTACTAGTGTATACTCAGAGGTACTAGTGTGTACTCAGAGGTACTAGTGTGTACTCAGAGGTACTAATGTATACTCAGAGGTACTAGTGAATACTCAGAGGTACTAGTGTGTACTCAGAGGTACTAATGTATACTCAGAGGTACTAGTGTGTACTCAGAGGTACTAATGTATACTCAGAGGTACTAGTGAATACTCAGAGGTACTAGTGAGTACTCAGAGGTACTAGTGTGTACTCAGAGGTACTAGTGTGTACTCAGAGGTACTAGTGTATACTCAGAGGTACTAGTGTGTACTCAGAGGTACTAGTGTATACTCAGAGGTACTAGTGTGTACTCAGAGGTACTAGTGTGTACTCAGAGGTACTAGTGAATACTCAGAGGTACTAGTGTGTACTCAGAGGTACTAGTGTGTACTCAGAGGTACTAGTGTGTACTCAGAGGTACTAGTGTATACTCAGAGGTACTAATGTATACTCAGAGGTACTAGTGTGTACTCAGAGGTACTAATGTATACTCAGAGGTACTAATGTATACTCAGAGGTACTAGTGTGTACTCAGAGGTACTAATGTATACTCAGAGGTACTAATGTATACTCAGAGGTACTAGTGTATACTCAGAGGTACTAGTGTATACTCAGAGGTACTAGTGTATACTCAGAGGTACGAGTGTATACTCAGAGGTACTAGTGTGTACTCAGAGGTACTAGTGTGTACTCAGAGGTACTAGTGTATACTCAGAGGTACTAGTGTATACTCAGAGGTACTAATGTATACTCAGAGGTACTAGTGTGTACTCAGAGGTACTAGTGTGTACTCAGAGGTACTGGTGTGCACTAAGTGTCCATCGTGTGTCCTGGCAGGACGGCGGGCCGAGCCCGCTCCCCAACACCCTGGGGCTGGTCGCAGGCTGGGGCATCTCCTCCCCCTCCTCCCCCTCCAATGACTCCACCAGTCTGACCTCCGACCCCAGCCTGACCTCCGACCCCAACATGACCTCTGACGTGCTTCAGTACGTGAAGCTGCCGGTGGTGGAGCAGGGCGAGTGTGAGGAGAGCTACGCCTCGCGGTCCCTCGCCTACAACATCACCCACAACATGTTCTGCGCCGGCTTCTACGAGGGGGGGAGGGACACCTGCCTGGGGGACAGCGGGGGGGCGTTCGTTATGCAGGACGAGGAGCAGCAGGGGTGGGCGGTGTTTGGCCTGGTGTCGTGGGGGGGGCCCGAGGACTGTGGGAGCCAGAGGGTGTATGGGGTCTACACCCGGGTCACCAACTACATCACCTGGATACTCACTCACCTGAATACAATCTCACCTGATAGCAGCATACCTGAATACTAACACTCACCTGGATACTCACTCACCTGATGACAATCTCACCTGATACTAGCTCATCTGATACTAACTCACCTGGATACTCACTCATCTGATACTAACTCACCTGGATACTCACTCACCTGAATACAATCTCACCTGATAGCAGCATACCTGAATACTAACTCACCTGGATACTCACTCACCTGATGACAATCTCACCTGATACTAGCTCATCTGATACTAACTCACCTGGATACTCACTCACCTGAATACAATCTCACCTGATAGCAGCATACCTGAATACTAACTCACCTGGATACTCACTCACCTGATTACAATCTCACCTGATACTAGCTCATCTGAATACTAACTCACCTGATACTAGCTCATCTGATACTAACTCACCTGATACTAACACACCTGATACTAAGTCACCTGATAGTAGCATACCTGAATACTAGCTCACCTGATACTAACTCACCTGATACTAACTTACCTGGATACTAACTGGATACTAACTCACCTGATACTAACTCAACTGATACTAACTTACGTGAATACTACATCGCCTGATACTAACAGACCTTAGACTAGCTCACCTGAATACGGCACCTGGTGATGACACAGCCACAGTAATAATATACAGTATATTAGCTAACCAAATGTATATATTACTACTACTATACTTATATTACTGCCGGTAAATATTGTCTACCCAAAGAAAAGAATCAGTTCAGAGTTTAAAGATCTTTATACACTCCAGATTACCTCATAATAAACCACTTCACAGCCATTACTGCAGTATAGACTAGTGTCATAGAATAGCTTACCTTTATATAATAGCTTAGCTTTATTTACTTAAGTATAGACTAGCTTCATATGATAGCTTACCTTTATATAATAGCTTAGCCTAATATAATAGCTCACCTTTATATAAGTAGAGGCTAGCTTTATATCGTATGTCTTGGACAAGGTAGCAAGAGGGATGAGAAAATAAGCTATTTAGTTCTCTGAAGATCCAAAGTATCCAAAAGCTAAACTATGTAGCAGCTAAATTAGCTAGCAGCTACTGGACCAGGTGCTGTTTGTTTTGAAGAGGCAAAATGTTGTTAAGCCTCCTGGGATATTAAACTGAGACAATGTATTCATGCTTTAAGCATCTTTGTACTGAAAGTAAAAACAAGTTTTGGAGATAAAAATCCTGTGTCTCTCTGCTTCTTCATGTAAACACACCATGTTTACTTCCACTGAATATGAGGACATATTTACACTTCTGTGGACACTGCAGAAGTCTTTAACAGTATTACATACTTGACTTATATTTAGAGTTTGTAACATGCTTTTATTAATAACATTTGTATTAGTAACTGTTGATGCCATGTAACTGTCACTTCCTGTTGAGTTGTCGACAGAACAGTGTGTTTAGTCTTTAGACCTGGTTCATGGTGGTCAGACCCTGGTTCTGGATCCTCAGCTGGGTCTGCTCCTCCTCGTGTCGCTCCATGGTGTCGTGGATCCAGGACAGGAAGTTGCCGAGGCGCGTGTAGACGCCGTACTTCCCCTTAGCGGCGCACTGCTCTCCCCAGCTGACCACGCCCAGCAGGAAGGCTGTGTCGCGGTACGTGACTACGAAGGGGCCACCGCTGTCTCCGCTGCAGGCGTCCATGCTGGCCTCCAGGTACCCGGCGCAGAACATGTTGTCTGTGATCAACTGCAGTCCACAGAACCACTCATTACCCTTTAGAACATGTTAGAACCAATCTGAACCTGTTAGAACCAATCTGAACCTGTTAGAACCAATCTGAACCTGTTAGAACCAATCTGAACCTGTTAGAACCAATCTGAACCTGTTAGAACCAATCTGAACCTGGTAGAACCAATCTGAACCTGTTAGAACCAATCTGAACCTGTTAGAACCAATCTGAACCTGTTAGAACCAATCTGAACCTCCTCCTCCCTACCATTACTCCATCATTCTATCTATTCTATTCTCTACCATCCATCGTGACGGGATGATGGAGGGATGATAGAGGAGAGACAGGATGATGGAGGGATGATAGAGGAGAGACAGGATGATGGAGGGATGATAGAGGAGAGACAGGATGATGGAGGGATGATAGAGGAGAGACATGATGATAGAGGAGAGACAGGATGATGGAGGGATGATAGAGGAGAGACAGGATGATAGAGGAGAGACAGGATGATGGAGGGATGATAGAGGAGAGACAGGATGATAGAGGAGAGACAGAATGATGGAGGGATGATAGAGGAAAGACGGGATGATAGAGGAGAGACAGGATGATGGAGGGATGATAGAGGAGAGACATGATGATAGAGGAGAGACAGGATGATGGAGGGATGATAGAGGAGAGACAGGATGATAGAGGAGAGACAGGATGATGGAGGGATGATAGAGGAGAGACAGGATGATGGAGGGATGATAGAGGAGAGACAGGATGATGGAGGGATGATAGAGGAGAGACATGATGATAGAGGAGAGACAGAATGATGGAGGGATGATAGAGGAGAGACAGGATGATGGAGGGATGATAGAGGAGAGACAGGATGATGGAGGGATGATAGAGGAGAGACAGGATGATGGAGGGATGATAGAGGAGAGACAGGATGATGGAGGGATGATAGAGGAAAGACGGGATGATAGAGGAGAGACAGGATGATGGAGGGATGATAGAGGAGAGACATGATGATAGAGGAGAGACAGGATGATGGAGGGATGATAGAGGAGAGACAGGATGATGGAGGGATGATAGAGGAGAGACAGGATGATGGAGGGATGATAGAGGAGAGACAGGATGATGGAGGGATGATAGAGGAGAGACATGATGATAGAGGAGAGACAGAATGATGGAGGGATGATAGAGAAAAGACGGGATGATAGAGGAGAGACAGGATGATGGAGGGATGATAGAGGAGAGACAGGATGATGGAGGGATGATAGAGGAAAGACATGATGATAGAGGAGAGACAGGATGATGGAGGGATGATAGAGAGAGACAGAATGATGGAGGGATGATAGAGGAAAGACGGGATGATGGAGGGATGATAGAGGAAAGACGGGATGGTAGAGGAGAGACAGGATGATGGAGGGATGATAGAGGAGAGACATGATGATAGAGGAGAGACAGGATGATGGAGGGATGATAGAGGAGAGACAGGATGATGGAGGGATGATAGAGGAGAGACAGGATGATGGAGGGATGATAGAGGAGTGACAGGATGATGGAGGGATGATAGAGGAGAGACAGGACTCACATGATCTGTAGAACTCATGCAGTCCTCATAAGTGACCAGCGGGAGGACCACCCTCCGGAGGAACCGGGAGGAGTGACGAAGGTACTGCATGGCCCCCCAGCCTGTCACCGTTCCACTGATGCCCTCCTGCAAACAACACAACTCCCAGTACAACTAGTAGCCCACTGTGGTTGTACTTGCAGCTCCCAGTAAAACCATTAGAAGACTGGTGGTTATCCTGGGCAGCTCAGTAGAACTAGAAGAAGATTGTGGTTGAACTGGGCAGCTTCCAGGAGAACCAGTAGCAGACTGTGGTTGTACTGGGCAGCTCCCAGTATAACAAGTAACAGACTGTGGTTGTACTGGGTAGCTCCCAGTATAACAAGTAACAGACTGTGGTTGTACTGGGCAGCTCCCAGTATAACAAGTAACAGACTGTGGTTGTACTGGGCAGCTCCCAGTATAACCAGTAACAGACTGTGGTTTTACTGGGCAGCTCCCAGTATAACAAGTAACAGACTGTGGTTGTACTGGGTAGCTCCCAGTATAACAAGTAACAGACTGTGGTTGTACTGGGCAGCTCCCAGTATAACAAGTAACAGACTGTGGTTGTACTGGGCAGCTCCCAGTATAACCAGTAACAGACTGTGGTTTTACTGGGCAGCTCCCAGTATAACAAGTAACAGACTGTGGTTGTACTGGGCAGCTCCCAGTATAACCAGTAACAGACTGTGGTTTTACTGGGCAGCTCCCAGTATAACAAGTAACAGACTGTGGTTGTACTGGGCAGCTCCCAGTATAACCAGTAACAGACTGTGGTTTTACTGGGCAGCTCCCAGTATAACAAGTAACAGACTGTGGTTGTACTGGGCAGCTCCCAGTATAACAAGTAACAGACTGTGGTTGTACTGGGCAGCTCCCAGTATAACCAGTAACAGACTGTGGTTTTACTGGGCAGCTCCCAGTATAACAAGTAACAGACTGTGGTTGTACTGGGCAGCTCCCAGTATAACCAGTAACAGACTGTGGTTTTACTGGGCAGCTCCCAGTATAACAAGTAACAGACTGTGGTTGTACTGGGCAGCTCCCAGTATAACAAGTAACAGACTGTGGTTGCACTGGTCAGTTCCCAGTAGAACCAGTAGCAGACTGTGGTTGCACTGGTCAGCTCCCAGTAGAACCAGTAGCAGACTGTGGTTGTACTGGGCAGCGCCCAGTAGAACCTACCTCGTGTAGGTAGGAAGCCAGCTCGGGGGTTGGCAGGCAGACTGGGAGGGCAATGGGCCCCAGCACCACCTGCTGGGCCAGGTAGATAAGAGCCAAGTCACTGTCGAAGGTGTGGGAGTGGAAGTGAGGGTGGAGGAACAGCTTCTCCACCTTAATCACCTGCTCCCCTGGGTCCATCCGCTTTTTATCATAGTCCCCTGCAGACAGACAGGCAGACAAGGCAGACAGACAGGTGGTCAGACAGGCAGACAGACAGACATACAGACAGGTGGTCAGACAGACAGACAGACAGACTGACAGACAGACAGATAGACAGGTACTAACCTACTGTGACGTGGTCAGGTTTCAATTCGAAGCAGTGAGCAGCAGACACAACCCAGCGATCCGAGACTAGAGTACCACCACAGAACCCATACCCATCCTTCCTGTGGATCAGAACCTACACACACATGCACACGCATTTTACAATACTTGTGAGGACCTTTCAAGTGTTTTGTGAAAGCGCCCCCTGTCTATTGGAGATTGGAGATCATTTGCATATCTGACACTAGATGGGGTTGGAAGCTAGAAAATGGACATTAATGCTCACTGGCCACAAAGCTTCCGCCAAACATCATGGGAGCAAATATTTGGCATAATATGAATATTTTGCTGTTTTAAAATGTGAGTACCAAGGTACTAATAATCTTGTTTAAACTGTATTTGTAGAAAAACAATGATGTCGCCGCTGAAAAACAATGACGTCGCTGCTGAAAAAGGATGAGGTCGCCCATGAAAAATGAAAAACACTGACCTCGCCCGAGGCTGGCCTGATTTTATTTTCATGGCCAATCAGAAAGTTGCTTCTCTCTGCAAAGTGCTTGCAGTACACAAGTGTGAACTCCACTGTGAGGACCTCCTAAAATGTCCTCAGAAGACTGTCAAGGGTTAGTCCTCACAAGTACCTGCCAAGGACTCGCCCCCTGTCTCTCCAGGAGCCCTCCTATGATCCGAGGATCCACGCTGCTCCTTCCCCCGGCCTGCTCCTCCTCGTCCCAGTAGGTCCCATCCTGCTCTGATTCCAAGATGTCTGTGGTGCCTTCTGTCTCCCTGGTTACATTGGTCTCCTTAGTAATGTTCGTCTCCTTGCTAACGTTGGTCTCCGTGGTGATGTTGGTCTCCATGGTAACACTGGTTGCCATGGGGATGTTGGTCTCTGTGGTGATGTTGGTCTCCGTGGTGATGTTGGTCTCTGTGGTAACGTTGGTCTCTGTGATGATGTTGCTAGAGGTGATGGGCATCTCAGGGTTGAGAGATCTGCTGTAGTAGTAGGGCTGGTTCCGCTTCATTCCACATGGGAAGGGGACTGAAACCACAACCAGGACCAGTTAGATTTGTCCAGGTTAGACCAGGTTAGTAGTTACTCTAGGTTAGTCCAGGTCAGACCAGGTTAGTCCAGGTTAGTCCAGGTTAGACCAGGTTAGACCAGTTGGACCAGATTAGTCTAGTTAGACCAGGTTAGTCCAGGTTACAGCAGGTGAGACCAGGTTAGACCAGGTTAGTCCAGTTAGACCAGGTTAGTCCAGGTTAGACCAGGTTAGACCAGGTAAGTCCAGTTAGACCAGGTTAGACCAGTTTAGTCCAGGTTAGTCCAGGTCAGACCTGTCTTGGAGCAGTGCTGTCCGTCAGGGTCTAGCTGGTACCCAGCAGCGCAGCCACACTGGACCCCCGGAGTCCCATCCTGGATCTGGTCTGTACAGTACTGGAGACATCCACCGTTTCTATAGTGACACTCCCGCACCGCTACAGACAGACAGACAGGTAAACAGACTAACACACAATATGAGACCGTTATACTGTCATAGTCTGGTGTCTACCTGTCTGTCAGTCTACCGCTCTGTCTGTCTGTCTGTCTGTCTTGGCTGTCTGTCTACCTGTCTGTCTGTCTGTCGGCCAGTCTACCTGTCTGGCAGTAGGCTCCTTGGAACTGAGGTGGACAGAGACAGAGGAAGTGTCCTCCGTCCACCTTGCAGATCCCTCCATTCAGACAGCGGTTGGTCTCACACGGGTTCAGAGCTGCAACACAGAGCATATAGATACACATAGATCTAGAAAATACAGAACCAGACATGGGTTCAAATCTAGAGAATACAGATCAGAGACCTAGAGACAATATAGATACAGCTAGATATAGAAGATGTAGAATGTATTTCTGTACTCACAAGTGTATCGGTGCCAGAACTCCATCTGGGAACCAGAAAGCTCAGTTAGACAACAGAACAAAAGATATTTCACCATACTGGTTCTAGAGTAGTATCAGTACTCGGTCCAGGGTAGTAACAGTACTGGGTCTAGGGTAGTATCAGTACTGGGTCCAGGGTAGTGTCAGTACTGGGTCCAGGGTAGTATCAGTACTGGGTCTAGGGTAGTATCAGTACTGGTTCTAGGGTAGTATCAGTACTGGGTCTAGGGTACAGTATCATTACTGGGTCTAGGGTAGTGTGAGTACTGAGTCTAGGGTAGTATCAATACTGGGTCCAGGGTAGTATCAGTACTGGGTCTAGGGTAGTATCAGTACTGGGTCTAGGGTACAGTATCATTACTGGGTCTAGGGTAGTATCAGTACTGGGTCTAGGGTACAGTATCAGTACTGGGTCTAGGGTAGTATCAGTACTGGGTCTAGGGTAGTATCAGTACTGGGTCCAGGGTAGTATCAGTACTGATCTAGGGTACAGTATCAGTACTGGGTCTAGGGTAGTATCAGTACTGGGTCTAGGGTAGTGTCAGTACTGGGTCTAGGGTAGTATCAGTACTGGGTCTAGGGTAGTATCAGTACTGGTTCTAGGGTAGTATCAGTACTGGGTCTAGGGTAGTATCAGTACTGGGTCTAGGGTACAGTATCATTACTGGGTCTAGGGTAGTGTGAGTACTGGGTCTAGGGTAGTATCAATACTGGGTCTAGGGTAGTATCAGTACTGGGTCCAGGGTAGTATCAGTGATGGGTCTAGGGTAGTATCAGTACTGGGTCTAGGGTACAGTATCATTTCTGGGTCTAGGGTAGTGTGAGTACTGGGTCTAGGGTAGTATCAATACTGGGTCTAGGGTAGTATCAGTACTGGGTCCAGGGTAGTATCAGTGCTGGGTCTAGGGTAGTATCAGTACTGGGTCTAGGGTACAGTATCATTACTGGGTCTAGGGTAGTGTCAGTACTGGGTCTAAGGTAGCATCAGCACTCGGTCCAGGGTAGTAACAGTACTGGGTCTAGGGTAGTATCAGTACTGGGTCTAGGGTAGTATCAGTACTGGGTCTAGGGTACAGTATTATTACTGGGTCTAGGGTAGTATCATTACTGGGTCTAGGGTACAGTATCATTTCTGGGTCTAGGGTAGTGTGAGTACTGGGTCTAGGGTAGTATCAATACTGGGTCTAGGGTAGTATCAGTACTGGGTCCAGGGTAGTATCAGTGCTGGGTCTAGGGTAGTATCAGTACTGGGTCTAGGGTACAGTATCATTACTGGGTCTAGGGTAGTGTCAGTACTGGGTCTAAGGTAGCATCAGCACTCGGTCCAGGGTAGTAACAGTACTGGGTCTAGGGTAGTATCAGTACTGGGTCTAGGGTAGTATCAGTACTGGGTCTAGGGTACAGTATCATTACTGGGTCTAGGGTAGTATCAGTACTGGGTCTAGGGTAGTATCAGTACTGGGTCTAGGGTAGTATCAGTACTGGGTCCAGGGTAGTAACAGTACTGGGTCTAAGGTAGTATCAGTACTGGGTCTAGGGTACAGTATCATTACTGGGTCTAGGGTAGTATCAGCACTGGGTCTAGGGTAGTATCAGTACTGGGTCTAGGGTCGTATCAGTACTGGGTCTAGGGTACAGTGTCAGGGCTTGAGGTTCTGGATGTTGTACCGTCTTCTCGTGGCTCTGAAAGATCTCCTTGGCCTCCTCCTTGGAGCAGGCCTCCTCGTAGCACTCCCTCTCCAGGTTGCCAGGCCTCAGTTCCTCCAGCAGGTGGCTGTTGGCCCGCCTGGAGCGCAGAAGCTGCCCTGCAGAATCCCGGTCCAGGAAGACTGGAGAGAACCATTAGGGATACACAGAGACCAGAACCATTGGATATACACAGACTAGAGGACCAGAAACACCATAGAGACTAGAGATACAGAGATAAGAGGACCAGAAACACCATAGAGACTAGAGATAGAGACTAGAGATACATATACTAGAGATAGAGAGACTAGAGATATAGACTAGAGATACAGAGACTAGAGATACAGAGACTAGAGATACAGAGACTAGAGATATAGAGACTAGAGATAGAGACTACAAATACAGAGACTAGAGATAGAGACTAGAGATACAGATACTAGAGATAGAGAGACTAGAGATAGACTAGAGATACATATACTAGAGATAGAGAGACTAGAGATAGAGACTAGAGATACATATACTAGAGATAGAGAGACTAGAGATATAGACTAGAGATACAGAGATAAGAGGACCAGAAACACTATACAGACTAGAGATAGAGACTAGATATACAGATACTAGAGATAGAGAGACTAGAGATATAGACTAGAGATACAGATACTAGAGATACAGATACTAGAGATAGCGAGACTAGAAATACAGAGACTAGAGATACAGAGACTAGAGATAGAGAGATTAGAGATACAGAGACTAGAGATAGATACTAGAGATAGAGAGACTAGAGATAGAGACTACAAATACAGAGACTAGAGATAGAGACTAGAGATACAGATACTAGAGATAGAGACAACAAAATACAGAGACTAGAGATAGAGAGACTAGAGATATAGACTAGAGATACAGAGACTAGAGATACAGAGACTAGGGATACAGAGACTAGAGATAGAGACTACAAATACAGAGACCAGCGATAGAGACAAGAGATACAGAGACTAGAAATACAGAGACTATAGATAGAGACTAGAAATACAGAGACTAGCGATAGAGACAAGAGATACAGAGTCTACAGATAGAGACTAGAGATAGACAGACCAGAGGTCTAGACTAGAGACTAGAGGTATAGACAGACTAGAGATAGAGACTAGAGAAATAGATAGACTAGAGATAGAGACTAGAGGCATAGACTAGACATGGAGACTAGAGATATAAATAGACTAGAGATAGAGACTAGAGATATAGATAGACTAGAGATAGAGACTAGAGGTATAGATAGACTAGATATGGAGACTAGAGGTATAGACAGACTACAGATGGAGACTAGAGGTATAGACAGACTATAGATGGATACTAGAGGTATAGACTAGAGGTGGAGACTAGAGGTATAGATAGACTAGAGATAGAGACTAGAGGTATAGACAGACTAGAGATGGATACTAGAGGTATAGATAGACTAGATATGGAGACTAGAGGTATAGACAGACTAGAGATGGATACTAGAGGTATAGACAGACTAGAGATGGAGACTAGAGGTATAGACAGACTAGAGATGGATACTAGAGGTATAGATAGACTAGATATGGAGACTAGAGGTATAGACAGACTAGAGATAGAGACTAAGAGGTATAGACAGACAAGAGATAGAGACTAGAGGTATAGACAGACTAGAGATGGATACTAGAGGTATAGACAGACTAGAGATGGAGACTAGAGGTATAGACAGACTAGAGATGGATACTAGAGGTATAGACAGACTAGAGATGGAGACTAGAGGTATAGACAGACTAGAGATGGATACTAGAGGTATAGATAGACTAGATATGGAGACTAGAGGTATAGACAGACTAGAGATAGAGACTAAGAGGTATAGACAGACAAGAGATAGAGACTAGAGGTATAGACAGACTAGAGATGGATACTAGAGGTATAGACAGACTAGAGATGGAGACTAGAGGTATAGACAGACTAGAGATGGATACTAGAGGTATAGACAGACTAGAGATGGAGACTAGAGGTATAGACAGACTAGAGATGGATACTAGAGGTATAGACTAGAGGTGGAGACTAGAGGTATAGATAGACTAGAGATAGAGACTAGAGGTATAGACTAGAGATAGAGACTAGAGGTACAGACAGACTAGAGATAGAGACTAGAGGTATAGAGACTAGAGATATAGACTAGAGACAGAGACTAGAGGCATAGACTAGATATAGACTAGAGATATAGACTAGAGATAGAGACTAGAGGTATAGACAGACTAGAGATATAGACTAGAGATAGAGACTAGATATATAGATAGACTAGCGATAGAGACTAGAGGTATAGACAGACTAGAGATAGAGACTAGAGATATAGACAGACTAGAGATATAGACTAGAGATAGAGACTAGAGGTATAGACAGACTCGATATGGAGACTAGAGGTATAGACGGACTAGAGATGGATACTAGAGGTATAGAGTAGAGACTAGAGATAGAGACTAGAGGTATACAGTATATAGACTAGAGATAGAGACTAGAGATAGAGACTAGAGGTATATATAGACTAGAGATAGAGACTAGAGATAGAGACTAGAGGTATAGAGACTAGAGATATAGACAGACTAGAGATAGAGACTAGAGGTAGAGATAGACTAGAGATATAGTTTAGAGATATAGACAGACTAGAGATAGAGAGTAGAGGTAGAGATAGACTAGAGATATAGTTGAGATATAGACAGACTAGAGCTAGAGACTAGAGGTAGACTAGATATATAGTTTAGAGATATAGCCAGACTAGAGATATAGTTTAGAGATATAGCCAGACTAGAGATAGAGACTAGAGCTAGAGATAGACTAGAGACAGTCAAAATTTCACCTTTGGTTTCCACAGAGACCGTCGTCAGGCTGAACATCAGAAGCCAAAACTTGCTCCACAACATCCTGGTGGGAGATACAGCCCATCACCATGGCAACCACTCACAGAACACATCCTGTCACCACGGCAACCGCACACCCACTAGCCCCAGAACTGTCAAGAGTCTTATCCGTCTCATTGTGTGAACCTCTACTACACATGATGGTGTTCAACCACATGGTCCCGTCAGAGCTGCTCAGGGTTAGGACACCACACACCACAGCAGCAGCATTCATGCAAATACTGTAATACTGAACTGAAAGTACAAAAGTACCGCAAGTGATTTTGATTAAATTGTTTTAATGTTAGTCTCAGCTCTTACCTGCTTCTACTTGCTGTTGGCCAGCGGGAGTCTGGGGCTGAAAGTATCTGATCTATTGGTTTAATCAGAATAAATATTGACAGACGGTGACGCCAGGACACACACACACACACACACACACACACACACACACACACACACACACACACACACACACACACACACACACACACACACACACACACACACACACACACACACACACACACACAGAGTAAAGTGGACCTTAGGTAGCAAGGACTTTATTACAGCATGTTGTTATATTTCTGGTCTATTTACATTCCACTAGGGGGCGCATGTACAGAGCAGCACAGAGACAGCATGGAGCAGAGGTAACCAATCAAAAGGAAGCACTGAATACCAACCAGAAGACAAGTTTTAAAACTAGCTTAATCTCACTGTAGTTTTTTAACTAGTGTTCCTAACTCAAAACAACAGAGATCTGGAAGTCTAAACATGCTGGTGGTCTAGACAGGTGATGTAGAAATTAAAAACACCTGGAACCGTCAGCCCACTTTTGTGACATCACAGATCCTGAAACATGGTATTTATTAACCCATTTAATCTGAGGGGAGGGAGAGAGGAGCCAGAGACAGAGGGGGAGGGAGGTAGAGAGGTAGAAATGAAGAGGTAGAGACAGAGAGAGACAGACAGACAGACAGAGAGAGCGAGCGAGCGAGAGAAAGAGAGCGAGAGGTAGCGGTAGAGTTTTCATTGGCGTTGCAGAAGTCTCTGTCTCCATGACAACACATGACATCACCAGCTCACTGTATAGAAAATAAATATTCAGTACAAAACCAAACCCTGCGACCGTGTTTCCTACTACAGAGGAGTCCGTCATTAAAGGGTTACTCTGACCATCCCATAATAACCACCGGCTCCCCCCGGTGGTCTTGTGTTGGGGGGGGGAACCGTGTTGCCATGGAGACGGCCCCAGGGCCCCGTCCACGAGGTCTGGCCGCCGTTTGGTCAGGACGCATGAGGAGAAGGCACTAGCGGGTCCCGTGATTGGTCCCATTGGGGTTCAGGTGTGGAGCCGAGCTGGGTCACAGGTGGGAGGTCAGGGGTCCGGGGTCGGGGGTCAGGAGTCGGGGGTCGCAGGCAGCAGCAGAGCAAGGGGGAGGTGAACCTGGACAGGGTCAAGGGTTCAAACTTTAGAATGTTTTAACTGGATATTAAAAGCTTCACATCAACAACACTGTCTGACATCTCTGATCTTAATTCATCCACCTCCTGTACCTGGGGGTCAGAGGTCAGCGGTCTACCTGGGGGGGGGGGGGGGGGGTCAGCAGTCTACCTGGGGGGGGGGGGTCAGTGGTCAGAGGTCTACCTGGGGGGGGGGGTCAGAATTATACCTGGGGGGTTCAGAGGTCTACCTGGGGGGTCAGAGGTCTACCTGGAGGGTCAGAGGTTTACCTGGGGGGGTCAAAGGTCTATATGGGTATTCAGAGGACTACCTGGGGGGGGTCAGAGGTCTACCTGGGGGGGGGGGGGGGGGGTCAGAGGTCTACCTGGGGGGGTCAGAGGTCTACCTGGAGGGTCCTAGACGTCGCTGCTGCTCCGGGTCAACTCTCTGATGCCCTGCAGGATCCTCTTCATGTGGCCAACCTTGGTCACACCCAGATCCTACACACACACACACACACACACACACACACACACACACACACACACACACACACACACACACACACACACACACACACACACACACACACACACACACACACACACACACACACACACACACACACAGTTCATGACCCATGCGGGTATCTGGTACACCCAAAGTAGCTGCCAGGACGTACTGACACGGTTGTCATGGAGATGAGCCTGTGATGAGTTTGGAACAATGAGTCTATTCCTTCATGCTCCTCCTCCTCCTCCTCCTCCTGCTCCTCCTCCTCCTCTTCCCTACCTTCAGGTCTCTCCTCTCCAGCAGGAGGAGTTCTGCTCCTTGGACGTCGTGTCTGATGAAGATCTCTTTATACTCCTGCAGGCTGAGCCTCTCCAGCCACGCCCCGACCTCCCGCGTGCCCCACCGCTCCACTGGGACAGCAGGAAGTCACCACACACCCGCACAGGAAGCCACCACACACCCGCACAGGAAGTCACCACACACCCACAAAGGCAGTCACCACAAACCCACACACACAGGAAGTGGAGCAGACAGGAAAGACCAGACAGGAAACACCGTGAGTGATTGTTTAGCAGTGATCAGGCAGAGTGAAGACACCACAGAGACAAATCTTGCCCAACCTCTTTAGTGATAGCTGAGCCTGCTGTGTATACTATAATATGTGTTTATAATATTATATATGAACTAATATGTAGTCAGATACGAGAGAATCTGATGTGACCAGAGAGGTAGACAGGCTAAAGCCTTGTGATGAGCCCCGATATGACCACTAGCCCGACCCCTCCGTCCTAGTGTAGGGTGTCCTAGTTCTACTATCGGTGTAGGGTGTCCTAGTTCTACTATCGGTGTAGGGTGTCCTAGTTCTACTATCGGTGTAGTGCAGGGTGTCCTGGTTCTACTATCGGTGAGTGGTGTCCTAGTTCTACTATCGGTGTAGGGTGTCCTAGTTCTACTATCGGTGTAGGGTGTCCTAGTTCTACTATCGGTGAGTGGCGTCCTAGTTCTACTATCGGTGTAGGGTGTCCTAGTTCTACTATAGGTGTAGTGTAGGGTGTCCTAGTTCTACTATAGCTGTAGTGCAGGGTGTCCTAGTTCTACTATAGGTGTAGTGCAGGGTGTCCTAGTTCTTCTATCGGTGTAGTGTAGGGTGTCCTGGTTCTACTATCGGTGTAGGGTGTCCTAGTTCTACCATCGGTGTAGTGTAGGGTGTCCTGGTTCTACTATCGGTGTAGTGTAGGGTGTCCTGGTTCTACTATCGGTGTAGGGTGTCGTAGTTCTACTATAGGTGTAGTGTAGGGTGTCCTAGTTCTACTATTGGTGTAGGGTGTCCTAGTTCTACTATAGGTGTAGTGTAGGATGTCCTAGTTCTACTAATAGGTGTAGTGCAGGGTGTCCTAGTTCTACTATAGGTGTAGTGCAGGGTGTCCTAGTTCTACTATCGGTGTACTGTAGGGTGTCCTGGTTCTATCGGTGTAGGGTGTCCTAGTTCTACTATAGGTGTAGTGTAGGGTGTCCTGGTTCTACTATAGGTGTAGTGTAGGGTGTCCTGGTTCTACTATCGGTGTAGGGTGTCCTAGTTCTACTATAGGTGTAGTGTAGGGTGTCCTAGTTCTACTATAGGTGTAGTGCAGGGTGTCCTAGTTCTACTATCGGTGTACTGTAGGGTGTCCTGGTTCTACTATCGGTGTAGTGTAGGGTGTCCTAGTTCTACTATAGGTGTAGTACAGGGTGTCCTAGTTCTACTATCGGTGTAGGGTGTCCTAGTTCTACTATAGGTGTAGTGTAGGGTGTCCTAGTTCTACTATAGGTGTAGTGTAGGGTGTCCTAGTTCTACTATCGGTGTAGGGTGTCCTAGTTCTACTATAGGTGTAGTGTAGGGTGTCCTAGTTCTACTATAGTTCTATCATCGGTGTAGTGTAGGGTGTCCTGGTTCTACTATAGGTGTAGTGTAGGGTGTCCTAGTTCTACTATAGGTGTAGGGTGTCCTAGTTCTACTATAGGTGTAGTGTAGGGTGTCCTAGTTCTACTATCGGTGTAGTGCAGGGTGTCCTAGTTCTACTATCGGTGTAGTGCAGGGTGTCCTAGTTCTACTATCGGTGTAGGGTGTCCTAGTTCTACTATAGGTGTAGTGTAGGGTGTCCTAGTTCTACTATCGGTGTAGGGTGTCCTAGTTCTACTATAGGTGTAGTGTAGGGTGTCCTAGTTCTACTATAGTTCTACTATAGGTGTAGTGTAGGGTGTCCTAGTTCTACTATCGGTGTAGGGTGTCCTAGTTCTACTATAGGTGTAGTGTAGGGTGTCCTAGTTCTACTATAGTTCTACTATAGGTGTAGTGTAGGGTGTCCTAGTTCTACTATCGGTGTAGGGTGTCCTAGTTCTACTATAGGTGTAGTGTAGGGTGTCCTAGTTCTACCATCGGTGTAGTGTAGGGTGTCCTGGTTCTACTATAGGTGTAGTGCAGGGTGTCCTAGTTCTACTATAGGTGTAGTGTAGGGTGTCCTAGTTCTACTATAGGTGTACTGTAGGGTGTCCTGGTTCTACTATAGGTGTAGTGTAGGGTGTCCTGGTTCTACTAGAGGTGTAGAAAATGCAGATGCTGGCTCTGTGAGGTAGGGGCAGAAGACATATCCCAGAATGCATTTAAAGTCTGTCCCATTTCAGAGAGAGAGACAGAGACAGAGAGAGAGAGAGAGAGAGAGAGAGAGAGAGAGAGAGAGAGAGAGAGACAGAGAGAGTGAGAGTGAGAACGAGAGCGTGAGAGAGACTGTACCTGGTAATGAGAGAGAGAGAGAGGTGCAGGCCTCTCTGTTCTTGTTGTATTTCTCCTTCTTGAACTTTGGGACGAGACGGAACTTGGAACCCAGAGACCTCCTGCTGGAGAACCCTGCTAGAACCTCCTACACACACACACACACACACACAGTTCTAGTCATTACCTCGTGTTCTGAAGGTTCTAGTCATTACCTCGTGTTCTGAAGGTTCTAGTCATTACCTCGTGTTCTGAAGGTTCTATGAGGGGGGCGAGCCAGGCGATGTCGGACAGACGGCGGAGCTGCAGTCCCACAGAACTCAGAGCAGAGTTCAGCTGGTCCTGCTGAGGCTGGTCCAACTGCTATAGGGGAAATTCACACACATAAAATGTATTTATGTGTGTGAAACACCACTAGAACCACCACTAGAAGCTCACTAGAACCACCACTTGGACCACCACTAGAAGCTCACTAGAACCACCACTAGAAGCTCACTAGAACCACCACTAGAAGCTCACTAGAACCACCGCTAGAAGATCACTAGAACCACCGCTAGAAGCTCACTAGAACCACCGCTAGAAGATCACTAGAACCACCACTAGAAGCTCACTAGAACCACCACTAGAAGCTCACTAGAACCACCACTAGAAGCTCACTAGAACCACCACTAGAAACTCACTAGAACCACCACTAGAAGCTCACTAGAACCACCACTAGAAGCTCACTAGAACCACCGCTAGAAGCTCACTAGAACCACCACTAGAAGCTCACTAGAACCACCACTAGAAGCTCACTAGAACCACCGCTAGAAGCTCACTAGAACCACCACTAGAAGCTCACTAGAACCACCACTAGAAGCTCACTAGAACCACCACTAGAAGCTCACTAGAACCACCACTAGAAGCTCACTAGAACCACCACTAGAAGCTCACTAGAACCACCACTAGAAGCTCACTAGAACCACCACTAGAAGCTCACTAGAACCACCACTAGAAGCTCACTAGAACCACCGCTAGAAGCTCACTAGAACCACCACTTGAACCACCACTAGAACCTCATTGGAACCACCAGTAGAACCTCACTAGAACCACCACTATATGTATATAATATAGTAGTAGTATAATATAGTATTAAATTCATATGATAAATTATATTTATATATATATATGTAAGGGATAATGCCCGACGAGGTGTCCATTATCAGAAGTTAATGGACGATGCGGAGGCGTGAACCGTCCGACGCGAAGCGGAGGACGGTTGCTTCCGCGAAGTCCAGTTGAAATGTGTCCCAGCCTGTTCACCACAGATACTATAGGGTCTATAGCATATAACCGCGTTTTCTGATTACAGTTTAATGCATTTTTCACAATTTACCAGCTGTCGTTTTGACGACTAATCACCGCGCTATTCGTTTCAATGGGAATCCGACGGTCTATAATTTCAACATAAAGTGTACATATTTATAATTTGAAATGTGTCCCAGCCTTTATACCACAGATACTATAGGGTCTATAGCATATAACCGCCTTTTCTGATTACAGTTTAATGCATTTTTCACAATTTACCAGCTCTCGTTTTGACGACTAATCACCGCGCCATTCGTTTCAATGGGAATCCGACGGTCTATAATTTCAACATAAAGTGTACATATTTATAATTTGAAATGTGTCCCAGCCTTTATACCACAGATACTATAGGGTCTATAGCATATAACCGCGTTTTGTGATTACAGTTTAATGCATTTTTCACAATTTACCAGCTCTCGTTTTGAAGGCTGAACAGACAATTTGACTGGAAGTACTTAGTAGGTGTCCATATAGCCAGAGCTAGCTCTGCATATAGCAGGGATTAATAGCCACCCTGCAGCAGCCAATCAGAATCGAGTATTCCCTCTCCGTTGCCATGGTTACCATCTAGCGTTTGAGCCAGTGCAGTAATCTAACTGTAATCAGGCAATTTGACCCGAACGTCTTTCCTAGGTGTACATTAACACTTTTTAACCTACACCCGCCAGCCAATCAGAATCGAGTATTCACGCCGACCATGGTATAAATATATATATATACCATGGACATGTTTCCTGCCAGGAGGAGTTCAGTCTCACTGTGTAGAGCCTTCACGTTGCTGACCATCTGGAGCACAGCTGCACAGCTCAGTGTCTAGACAGGTAAACACACAGACAGGAAGACAACACAGACAGAGACAGGCAGGCAGACAGCGATGAGGACAGGTCTCTCCAGAGGATACGATACTATAGATATGCATATATATATATACACATATACATATACAATATATATATATATATATATATATACACACATATAAATAAAAATAAACTTGGTACCGAGGAGCTCTTGTTGGCGTAGACGATGTCCATGGTCTTAGCACTTGCATTGACAGCGTGGGCTAGCTCCTGTTCCATGATGTGGTGGGACTGGGCTATTTCCCGTATGCTAACACACACACACACACACACACACACACACTTGTTAGCATGGTGTGAGTGTGAACATGTTGCTGCTGTATAGTAGTGTTAGCATGGTTTTAGCTTGAAGGGTGTGTTTCTACCTGTGGATTAGCGCGCCGGCAGCCTGTCCAAACTGGCTGATGTGAGCGAGCTGGTCGTTAGAGAGCACCTCAGGGTGGGGGGAAAGGGGGGGAGGAGGTGAGAGGGGGGGGGGGGGAGGGGAGAGGGGGGGGAGGGGCTCTGAACTCACACCGCTGTTTATCCTCCCAAGACTTCAAAGTACTCTCAAACGCCTGAGACACACACGCACACACACACACACACATATAATACATATTATATACACATACAAACTACTACTAATACAAAAATATTATACTCAATGTGTTTAGACCAGTCTCCATGGAGACAGGACATCAGACCAAAATGGGGGTGAGGGAGAAACGGTGTGGGAGGGAGGGAGGGAGGGAGGGAGGGAGGGAGGGAGGGAGGGAGGGAGGGAGGGAGGGAGGGAGGGAGGGAGGGAGGGAGGGAGGGAGGGAGGGAGGGAGGGAGGGAATACTCACCCTGTCTCTGGTGAGGGTCTGGGTGGAGGAGGGGTGAGGGAGGGAGGGAATATTCACCCCATCTCTGGTGGGGGTCTGGGTGGAGGAGGGGTGAGCGTGGAGGGAGGGAGGGAGGGAGGGAGGGAGGGAGGGAGGGAGGGAGGGAGGGAGGGAGGGAGGGAGGGAGGGAGGGAGGGAATACTCACCCTGTCTCTGGTGAGGGTCTGGGTGGAGGAGGGGTGAGGGTGGAGGGGTGAGGGAGGGAGGGAATATTCACCCCATCTCTGGTGGGGGTCTGGGTGGAGGAGGGGTGAGCGTGGAGGGAGGGAGGGAGGGAGGGAGGGAGGGAGGGAGGGAGGGAGGGAGGGAGGGAGGGAGGGAGGGAGGGAATACTCACCCTGTCTCTGGTGAGGGTCTGGGTGGAGGAGGGGTGAGGGTGGAGGGGTGAGGGAGGGAGGGAATATTCACCCCATCTCTGGTGGGGGTCTGGGTGGAGGAGGGGTGAGCGTGGAGGGAGGGAGGGAGGGAGGGAGGGAGGGAGGGAGGGAGGGAGGGAGGGAGGGAGGGAGGGAGGGAGGGAGGGAGGGAGGGAATACTCACCCTGTCTCTGGTGAGGGTCTGGGTGGAGGAGGGGTGAGGGTGGAGGGGGTGAGGGAGGGAGGGAATATTCACCCCATCTCTGGTGGGGGGTCTGGGTGGAGGAGGGGTGAGCGTGGAGGGAGGGAGGGAGGGAGGGAGGGAGGGAGGGAGGGAGGGAGGGAGGGAGGGAGGGAGGCAGGGAATACTCACCCTGTCTCTGGTGAGGGTCTGGGTGGAGGAGGGGTGAGGGTGGAGGGGTGAGGGAGAGAGGGAATATTCACCCCATCTCTGGTGGGGGTCTGGGTGGAGGAGGGGTGAGGGTGGAGGGGTGAGGGAGGGAATACTCACCCTGTCTCTGGTGAGGGTCTGGGTACGGTTCTTGTGGACAATCCTGATGTAGCCTGGAGGCTGAAGCCACGCCTCCCCATCCACCTGCACAGGTACGCCCTCATCACCTAGAATGGTGATCTTCACCTGGCGACACTGAGACAGGCAGAGAGAGAGACATGTAGAGAGACAGGTAGAGAGACAGATAGAGAGAGACAGATAGTGAGAGAGACAAGTAGAGATAGACCTGCTTTACATTGAAGCTCTGCCGTAACCGAGTCAGACACAGATATACTGTACATAGTATATACATAGTATATACATAGTATATATATATATAGTATATACATATAGTATATACATAGTATATATGTAAGGGATAATGCCCGACGAGGTGTCCATTATCAGAAGTTAATGGACTTCGCGGAAGCAACCGTCCTCCGCTTTGCGTCGGACGGTTGCTTCCGCGAAGTCCATTAACTTCTGATAATGGACACCTCGAAGGGCATTATCCCGCTTATACCATATGGTCACTTGCCAAAGAAAATAAATTAAGACCATTAAGTAATATTTGCATGCGTTTTACAATCAAAATATAAAGTTGTTCACAAGCCATAATTTGGCTTCCCTAGTAACGCCTGAGGGTCTGACTAATACCTGGAACAATTATTACCCTCCCGTAAGGTTCTTATGCAACGGAAACGTTGTTCACTCCTCCAGTAAATAGAACGGACCTTAGATACGACTCGGCAACGGGAGGGATTCTAGTCCGCTCAGCTATGAGCCACAGAGCTGACGTAATGCATTGGACATCGGGAACCGCGACGGCCTACTTTCAACATAAAGTGTACATATTTATAATTTGAAATGTGTCCCAGCCTTTACACCACAGATACTATAGGGTATATAGCATATAACCGCGTTTTCTGATTACAGTTTAATGCATTTTTCACAATTTACCAGCTGTCGTTTTGACGACTAATCACCGCGCCATTCGTTTCAATGGGAATCGCGACGGTCTATACTTTCAATAAAGTGTACATATTTATAATTTGAAATGTGTCCCAGCCTTTACACCACAGATACTATAGGGTCTATAGCATATAACCGCGTTTGCTGATTACAGTTTAATGCATTTTTCACAATTTACCAGCTGTCGTTTTGACGACTAATCACCGCGCCATTCGTTTCAATGGGAATCGCGACGGTCTATAATTTCAACATAAAGTGTACATATTTATAATTTGAAATGTGTCCCAGCCTTTACACCACAGATACTATAGGGTCTATAGCATATAACCGCGTTTTCTGATTACAGTTTAATGCATTTTTCACAATTTACCAGCTCTCGTTTTGAAGGCTGAACAGACAATTTGACTGGAAGTACTTAGTAGGTGTCCATATAGCCAGAGCTAGCTCTGCATATAGCAGGGATTAATGGCCAACCTACAGCAGCCAATCAGAATCGAGTATTCCCTCTCCGTTGCCATGGTTACCATCTAGCGTTTGAGCCAGCGCAGTAATCTAACTGTAATCAGGCAATTTGACCCGAACGTCTTTCCTAGGTGTACATTAACACTTTTTAACCTACACCCGCCAGCCAATCAGAATCGAGTATTCACGCCGACCATGGTATAAATAGTATATACATAGTATATATATAGTATATATATACTATGTATATACTATGTATATACTATATGTATATACATAGTATATACATATAGTATATATATAGTATATATATATAGTATATACACATAGTATAGTTACCTGAGCTATGCGGTGGTGTTGCAGGTTAATGACTCGAGACACAGCCATCTGCATGCTGCCAAACACGGCCACCACCTCCAAGATCTTATCATCAAACGATGGAGCAGAGAATGTCTGGGGAGACAAGTAGACAGGTAAGAGACAGGTAGAGACAGACAGGGGTAGAGACAGACAGGGAGAGAGACAGACAGGTAGATGCAGACAGAACATGACATTTTTAGAATTAAAATAGTACAGTTTTTTAGGTCAGTCAGACAGACAGGTCGGTGAGACAGATCAGTGAGTCAGTCAGACAGAAAGACAATCAGACAGTCAGACAGTCTGTGACAGTCTGACAGACAGGTCTTACATCGTCCTCCTTAGTTCCTCCCCAGAAGTTGGTCCCTCCAGCGTAGGACGGGATGTTGAGGACCGCGATGCCCTGCAGGCTGGGGAGGGGGATGGGCCTGCTGTCGCACTGCACACACACACACACACACACACACACACACACACACACACACACACACACACACACACACACACACACACACACACACACACACACACACACACACACACACACACAGTGTAACCAGTGTGTAACCCCAGAGACACCTGCTCTGATACCTTTACTTATTTGTGGTTTTAATTTATCTTCAGTGTGTGTAGAAAGTATGTAATACTAGTACTAGTAGTAGTACCTCTAGTAGTACTCTCTGCTCCAGGTTAGTGTGTATATAGTGTGTAGTACTAGTATTAGTACTAGTAGTAGTAGTAGTACCTCTAGTAGTACTCTCTGCTCCAGGTTAGTGTGTATATAGTGTGTAGTACTAGTATTAGTACTAGTAGTACTAGTACCTCTAGTAGTACTCTCTGCTCCAGGTTAGTGTGTATATAGTGTGTAGTACTAGTATTAGTACTAGTAATAGTACCTCTAGTAGTACTCTCTGCTCCAGGTTAGTGTGTATATAGTGTGTAGTACTAGTATTAGTACTAGTAGTAGTAGTAGTACCTCTAGTAGTACTCTCTGCTCCAGGTTAGTGTGTATATAGTGTGTAGTACTAGTATTTGTACTAGTAGTAGTAGTAGTACCTCTAGTAGTACTCTCTGCTCCAGGTTAGTGTGTATATAGTGTGTAGTACTAGTATTAGTACTAGTAGTAGTAGTAGTACCTCTATTAGTACTCTCTGCTCCAGGTTCGTGTGTGTGTAGTACTAGTATTAGTACTAGTAGTAGTAGTAGTACCTCTAGTAGTACTCTCTGCTCCAGGTTAGTGTGTATATAGTGTGTAGTACTAGTATTAGTACTAGTAGTACTAGTACCTCTAGTAGTACTCTCTGCTCCAGGTTAGTGTGTATATAGTGTGTAGTACTAGTATTAGTACTAGTAGTAGTAGTAGTACCTCTAGTAGTACTCTCTGCTCCAGGTTAGTGTGTATATAGTGTGTAGTACTAGTATTAGTACTAGTAGTAGTAGTAGTACCTCTAGTAGTACTCTCTGCTCCAGGTTAGTGTGTATATAGTGTGTAGTACTAGTATTAGTACTAGTAGTAGTAGTAGTACCTCTAGTAGTACTCTCTGCTCCAGGTTAGTGTGTATATAGTGTGTAGTACTAGTAGTAGTACTAGTAGTACCTCTAGTAGTACTCTCTGCTCCAGGTTAGTGTGTATATAGTGTGTAGTACTAGTATTAGTACTAGTAGTAGTAGTAGTACCTCTAGTAGTACTCTCTGCTCCAGGTTAGTGTGTATATAGTGTGTAGTACTAGTATTAGTACTAGTAGTACCTCTAGTAGTACTCTCTGCTCCAGGTTAGTGTGTATATAGTGTGTAGTACTAGTATTAGTACTAGTAATAGTACCTCTAGTAGTACTCTCTGCTCCAGGTTAGTGTGTATATAGTGTGTAGTACTAGTATTAGTACTAGTAGTAGTAGTAGTACCTCTAGTAGTACTCTCTGCTCCAGGTTAGTGTGTATATAGTGTGTAGTACTAGTATTAGTACTAGTAGTAGTAGTAGTACCTCTAGTAGTACTCTCTGCTCCAGGTTAGTGTGTATATAGTGTGTAGTACTAGTATTAGTACTAGTAGTAGTAGTAGTACCTCTAGTAGTACTCTCTGCTCCAGGTTAGTGTGTATATAGTGTGTAGTACTAGTATTAGTAGTACCTCTAGTAGTACTCTCTGCTCCAGGTTCTTGTAGGTTCTGTGCAGAAGCTCTTTGGTTCCCAAGACTCCGTACCACATCATGTTCTTAGTACGACTCCTACACACACACACACACACACACACACACACACACACACACACACACACACACACACACACACACACACACACACACACACACACACACACACACACACACACACACACACACACACACACACACACACACA
>JAOPHQ010001909.1:12500-39183 GCA_030340625.1 Merluccius polli | reverse complement strand
GTGGGTCCTGAGGCGAGACCAGTGGAGAACCACTGGTCTAATGACACATGTGGGTCCTGAGGCGAGACCAGTGGAAACCACTGGTCTAATGACACATGTGGGTCCTGAGGCGAGACCGGTGGAGAACCACTGGTCTAATGACACATGTGGGTCCTGAGGCCAGACCAGTGGAGAACCACTGGAGTCTGAGATGTTTCCCCAACTTCTGACAGCACTTTTGGGCAATAGTGTAGGAGCCGTATAATGAATGTGCCTCCTTGTGACGTGACCGGGTTTGACGCGGCGTGGCGTCGAACTTACACCGGCGTCTCGGTCCGGCCGCGTCCCTTCAGCCAACAACCCTTCCGCAGATTGGCTAACGGCGAGCGATGTCACCCTGTCCTTGGACGAGATTCTATCCTTCACCAGAGGCAGAGATTGCAAGTGCCTCTCCTTTTCTGCCCGTCTGCACAGCAACAGACAGAGATGTGCGTGTGTGTGTGTGTGTGTGTATGTGTGTCTGCGTGTGAGTGTGTATATGTGTGTGTGTGTGTGTAAACAGAAGACCAGCTCCTAATCTGCCGCTGTGTGTCTGAGTGTCTGAAGGGACAGGGAGGAGGCGGAGGCAAATAGGGAAGATGGCCGACGCCCCAGGGTAAAACTCATCAGCCGCAGAATGGCGTGCCAGAAAGTTTCTCCCTCAGGAGTAATGGGAAGTGCTTTAGACTGGGGGAGGTATTAAGGGAACGGGCGCAGCAGTATGCGTCCAACTCAAGGCCGTCAGAGATTACCATGGAAGGAAGCAGAGCGATCGGCGGCGGCGGCGGCGGCGATTGTGTGTGTCTTGATGTACATGAACACGTTGAACATGTGACTCAGGGGCCGCCGACCTTTGGGGTCGAAACCCCACTCGGGTTGGCCTGATATGCGCATGGGGGCGCGGGGGATTGCTGATTTATAAGCTACAGATATTTGATGATCCGTGTTTTACCGTCAAGCGCGAAGGGCCCTTATCTACCAACGAATGATTTGTAGCCATCAGCAAACTGCTACTTACTACTTCACTGGGATGAAATGATATTAAGGGTATTGATACTGCTCATTGATATTAATATTTTCTGACCGGCAAATGGGGTAAATGTTGGGAACCGCGGATGTAACCGATGATGTGTTCGAGTCGAGCGTTTGTGACCGGAATGGTAAACATCGTGTCGCGGTCGCTTCGACCTTTTGAATCGCACGCACGCTTGCCAATGTCTCTGTCTGGACGTTTTTCTCCGTTTCACTTTTCTTTTCTTTTTTTCCCCTTCAGGAAATCGTCAACTTCAACTGCCGTAAGCTGGTGGCCACCATGCCGCTGTTCGCCAACGCGGACCCCAACTTCGTGACGGGCATGCTGAGCAAGCTGAAGTTCGAGGTCTTCCAGCCCAACGACTACATCATCCGCGAGGGGACCGTGGGGAAGAAGATGTACTTCATCCAGCACGGCGTCGCCAGCGTCATCACCAAGTTCAACAAGGAGATGAAGCTGACCGACGGCTCCTACTTTGGGGGTAAGAAAAACAGAAGAAGAAGATTTGGTTTTGTTTTTTTTTGCATTTCAGATACTGTCACTGTCTCATTTATAAGCCTTTAGGTAATGATGAACTAATCATTAACAAAAAACATTGATATACATTTGTAGACGTGCTATGTTAAAGGGCCCTTGTTTTACCACCAGGTGTGATGTTGATTTGCCATTACAAGCCATGTCAAAATCTACCCTCTAGTGACATCACAAGTGGGAGTGTCCACTCAGATGTTTTTATAACATGCAATTAAAAAGGTATTATAAAATGTATTTGCATTACAGCTAAAACAACAAACTGATCTATTGATGTATAAAGAGCCAGCATAGTCCACACAAGTGGTTAGGGTCGTGTTTGACTCGCAGCCGAAAGGTTTGTGGGTTCGAACCCCTTTTTCCATCCTCCCGCAAAGACCCCAGCATCCTCCCGCAAGACGCCTCTGACTCCAGTCCTAGCCGCTCATTCATGATGTATCTATTAATGTATCTTACGTCACTTTGGATAAAAGTGCTGACTTAATTCTAGGAATAATGTATTCATGTTCTTCTCTGGTTTAACCTACATTTGAAAACATGATGTCACCTGGACTTGCAATGACAAGACATGTTTTCGTTGCATACTTAAGTCCCCTTTACTTACAGTAGTTGCACACGCGATCCTACACACACACACCCACACACACATGCACACACACATACACGCGTGCACACACACATACACGCGTGCACACACACAAGTTCTATCAAGCATGCGTGATGCATAGTTAAGTTGTTGGAGCCTGGGGGGCGATAGATTTGATGTTCTGTTTGAAGTTGGGTTATTTTCTATGTTGAGTCTCATTAAGTGGGGTTTGGACGCTAGAGTGTGTGTGTGTGTGTGTGTGTGTGTGTGTGTGTGTGTGTGTGTGTGTGTGTGTGGTTACATAACCTCTCATCTGGCTGGTGAAGCTGGCCAAGGAGTGGATCAGGCATCCCTGAGGCTGACAGGGTTGCAACCCCCATCCTCTCTATCTGTTTTCTCTCTCTCTCTCTCTCTCTCTCTCTCCCGCCCTCTCTCTCTCTCTCTCTCTCTCTCTCCCTCTCTCCCTCTCTCTCTCTCGACCGCTCTACAACCCCTCTTTGCAATCCTCTCCTGTCTGATCGCTTGGATTGAACCGGACCGTACAGTAAAGCCACATGTAATCATACTTCACATGATAAGCATAATTCCCCAGCATTAGATTACTATATTATTATATTTATATATTATATTATTAGTCTTTCCATGGCATTTCTGTGTTCAACTCTCTTGAAGTCTCCTTGTGCTCTTACATGGGTAATGCATTGAACGCGTCGTACGTTAAAGGGCAGTGCGCTTTCGCTGTTTTCACTCTGACAACATACATGTCCCCCGCAGAGACGCGTGCGTGTGTCTGGTCGGCGTCCTCGCCACCGCTTCGGATGCGGTTGTATGTTTAATCTCATGGGTTTGACTCTGTGCAAACAGACAGGAGGAGTCTAAGAATATCTACAGTGTGCTATTGAATCGCTGCGTTGGCCACACGCAGTCCTCCTCTCTCACAACAATTCGGCAAATCAAGACCGCGGCAATTATTTTACATTCATTCACGTCGCTCCAATCACGTCATTTTCATGAGACTGCTTGGAAACAAAATGTTTGGTTTTGTTTTGGTTTCAGTAGAAAAGTCACATAACTAGAAATGGCTCAATAATTTCTAGCCTAACATGTGTATTACATGTGCGGGTAATACACATAAATGTGCGGGTAATACACATACATGTGCGGGTAATACACATAAATGTGCGGGTAATACACATACATGTGCGGGTAATACACATACATGTGCGGGTAATACACATACATGTGCAGGTAATACACACACGTGTGGGTAACACACATACTATGTGTGGGTAATACACATAAATGTGCGGGTAATACACATACATGTGCAGGTAATACACACACGTGTGGGTAACACACATACTATGTGTGGGTAATACACATACATGTGCGGGTAATACACATAAATGTGTGGGTAACACACATACTATGTGTGGGTAATACACATAAATGTGCGGGTAATACACATACGTGTGCGGGTAATACACATACGTGTGCGGGTAATATACATATGTGTGCGGGTAATACACATACATGTGTGTCACCCGTTAAAACACAGGGTCCACTTGGACAACTCTGCCGTTAGCGTGTGGGACGCATTTGAAGGGCCAATATGGCTGACAGCCGGTAGGTCCTTGTGAAATGGCACAAAAAAAAGAAATAAATAAAATGTCGGCCAATAGGCTCCTCCTGACAAACGGACTGCCTTGGCAGCCGGCTTGAGTTTATTAATCAAATTCTTTCAGACAATGGGAAACGAAGCCCCCCCGAGGGCAGGTCGGCTCAGCTCAACTGTTTCCTGCTAAGGATACCAAATTAATCATGGCAAGCCAACGTAGATTGCACCGTGTTGGGGCCCGTAGCGATTAACTTGCTTGTCAGAGCCGGCTGTAGTGGCGGACATGGTAGAGCTATCCCCCCCCCCCCCACTGCTTGACTCGCAATTGGTGAATAGAAAAGACCCTCTGAGGCAATGTTAAACTCCCGGGCCTTGTCGGTTCAATGTGAAGGCTATTTATCTGAACTGTTTTCCTTGACGTACGACTTACGTTTAAGGAGCTTCCCTAGCTCCCCCTGGGAAGGGAGGCAGCACTTCTGGCTCCCCCGCTCGGTTCCCGTTTCCGCTCGATACACAAGCGCACGTAAGCGCTGGATTTCGTTTTTTTTCAGTTGATCACTAATGTAATGGGGGGGGGGGGGGGGGGGGGGTGAGCGTATTGCGTACGGGTCTCAGGTTTCACGAAGCTATGAGATGGTACAACCCAACCTCTCCTTAGTGATCAGTGATTCAGTGATGACTTTGTATTGACAGCGCCACACCCACTGCCAGACATAGCCACACTTATTATATCAACTACGGGGGTGGACTTCATCGTCCTCGGGAGGGGTTAGGGGGTCAGGGCCGGGACAAGCTGACATTCAAAGCTTTCACAAGTCTGAACTATTTGCTCTAAACTATGCTATTACTGCTCCTAACGTATAGTTTTTTTATCGGATGTTTTCATCCGAAGCAACGCACAGTGAATTCAGTGCCGTGTCGTTTGGGAGCCGGTGCTCAAGGACGCTTACAGGCAAAATAAAAACGGGGATCGAACCCAGTTTTGAACCCGACTGGGAGTGGATCACAACCTTAACTACTCCCACGCTGAAGAAGCGAGCGGGTCCCTGCGTGCCGCGGTCGGTTGCGTCGCTATGGATACCGTGACGTATGGCCGAGGACGCAGGCAGCACACACCCCCTGAAAATAAAGTCACCGCGTTCCTGAGACCTTTGCATCGATAAAGAGCACGTCGATAAATGCATTGATAGCGCGTTGATAAACCCCGCGAAACACCTGATACGGGCCCGGAGGACGTCGAGATAAGACAATGGATTTGCGTCTCGACTCTGGGCGTTAGCGCTACAAAGCGGCGGCGGTGACGCACATCCCAAGACATAAAGGTGCCTCGTTCCCTCCGCATTAACACCGGTGTGCCGCCACCTGTTCTTGCCTTCTGCCCAACTGGCAATTTTTGTGTTTCTTTCTTGGGTTGGGTTTTTTTTTTTCTCCCTTTTTTTTTTCCTTTGCCCTGAGTAAAGCAAAGTTAAAAAAGCCTGAGTTGGAAGCAGCTGGCCGGTGTCACCCGCCTCCCTCTCTCCAATAACTCACGCGCGGCCCCAGAACCACGGGCCAGTACCGCCACCTAACCCAGGGGGTAGGAGAGCAGGGTGGGGGTCTGACAGGGAGAGAGAGAGAGACACACAGAGAGAGAGAGAGAGGTGTTAAATCAGGGAGAGAGGGGGAGGGAGATCCAGAGAGAGAGAGAGGTGTTGAGGTGTTTGATGGGGGTTGACTGAATCAGAGAGAGAGAGAGGGAGAGAAAGAGAGAGCGAGAAAGAGGGAGAAAGCGAGAGAGAAAGGGAGAGAATTAGAGAGAGAGAGCGAGAGCGGTGTTGAATCAGGGAGAGAGAGAGAGAGAGAGAGAGACAGAAGTACAGGGGCGTGTATGACAGGGCGAGAGACATGGTTAGAGATGGAGAGAAAAGCATGGACACTTATATAAAGTGTTCTCAGGCGAAGGACGGCGTTAGCATTGCTGATGAGCGCTCGTTCCGCGAGGACACTAAACCCACCGCCGGTGCCCCTTAGAGACCCGGTTCCCTTCCACACCTGCATGCTAAAAAGGTACAAATCAGGGCCTTTTGGCACCGGCCAATGAGATCGCTCGTTTGGCTCCACCAAATCTAAACGTCCCAAGGGGGCCGTGATGCAAGCGTGTCCAATGCAGGGACAATTACAGACAGCTGATAAGAGAAAATCCCCGTTGGCCTTGTATTTGTTATTCATGTGGGACCTCCAGTCTCCACTGAAGACAAACCGTCTGGTTACCATGGGATTGCATGATACATGTATTGACGGCAAATTACCCACAATGACCCGGGGGATCCGCTGTGATGCTTTGTGACAAGGTGATGGAAACGTGTCAAGTCCCATCGCGTTTCAGTCTTAATGGGGTCTTGTCAGGCCGCCTGTCTGTCTGTCTGTCTGTCTGTCTCTGTCTGTCTATCTGTCTGTCTGTCTGCCTGTCTGTCTGTGAGTCCACCTGTCTGCATGTCTAGCTGTCTGTATGTCAGTGTGTCTGACTCCCTTTCCGTCTGTCCTCCTATCTGTCCATTTGTCCGACCGAATGACCGACTGTCTGTCTGAGTGTCAATGTTCTTGTCTGACTGTGTGTGTGCCTGTCTGACTGTCTTCCTGTATGTCTAACCACATCTCCGTCTGTCTGGCAAGCTGTCCGTCTGCCTACCTCCTGTCTGGCTGGTCATCTTTAAAACCGTTGAATGTACACAGGTTCCCGGTAACTCGAGTCACACCACACCACGTCTTAATTTTGGCTCCTGCAGCCTGAGTTCCTGTCTGGTTGGGCTCCTGAGTTCCTGTCTGGTTGGGCTCCTGAGTTCCTGTCTGGTTGGGCTCCTGAGTTCCTGTCTGGTTGGGCTCCTGCGTTCCTGTCTGGTTGGGCTCCTGAGTTCCTGTCTGGTTGGGCTCCTGAGTTCCTGTCTGGTTGGGCTCCTGAGTTCCTGTCTGGTTGGGCTCCTGAGTTCCTGTCTGGTTGGGCTCCTGAGTTCCTGTCTGGTTGGGCTCCTGAGTTACTGTCTGGTTGGGCTCCTGAGTTCCTGTCTGGCTGGGCTCTCCTTTTAACCCACATCAACACAATACTTCACTTCTCTTCCCAATGGCGCCGACACCTTATTCACACCCTCGGCGCAAAAGTGCTATTCACACCTCTGACAGGCACTGCGCCATTTTGCAGAGGAAAACACATCCTGTGATGTCAAAAAATAAGCAGTACAACGCGTCTTATTTTGCTCTTTGTTTGTTGGATGTACTACTGTTAGTTAATAAGGTGGTATTTTATGAAGGATGTGGAGTTTTACGGTTAGAAATTCAGTTATTCTTTGTGCTACCTATGGATGTCTGCTGTGTCTTTGTATGATTCGTGTACAAGTTGACAGATGTGTATGTAACACGACAACCATATTTCGCATGCAGTCAGACGTGCGCTGTATGCTAGAAATGAAAAATAGCTTTTTGATTGACATACTACATCATCCGCTGGTGAACTTAGCCGGTAAAACACATTTTCAATCAACGTCTTTTTTTTTTCAGGTTCTATTTCTGTGTTTGCGTGTGAATTAATTTGCTCTCACATTCAACCCTAGTGGCTGCGATACCATCTGGTGTCAGGACCCCAACACCAACATAAAGATATTGAAAATACTTTGCATTAAATCCAGTTTGATAGCGTGAATGTAATCCAAAGGTTCCTCTGCGGATTAACCTGCAGGTCAGAAAGTAGGGTGGGAACATTACTCTGGACCAGAGATCAATCCGTGTATGTGTATTTGTTGTCACAATACACAGGTTTCATCCGCAGCCACATAAAGTACACACCTATTCATGTAGATACTGCCTCATTGGCCTCGCACAGCCAGACTTATCTCCACACTTGGTTTTCACTATCATTCTGGTATAGGGGGAACAAAAACACTGCATCTTATATTTCTTTAACCAATCACAATTGTCTTGGGCGGCGCTAAGTCCAGGATGCAGCGACGACGCTCTTGCAAAATAACGGTCGGTTTGGTGAAACATTTGCACGTGGGGAGGCGATCCCTGGCGATCTTCGTCAAAACCTGCCATTTTCGTCGTGCAGGTTGCTAGCTCGGAGGTTGTTGGTTGTTGTTTCACGTGGCGAGGGGGGACTTTGAAAACCGTAATATGCCATCTGCGTGTTACGGTTTTTCAGTCGCCCAGTGGCAGGTTTGGGCGGGCTTATACCAACAACCGACATCCGGCGAGCCAGCCTACTGTCTCGTTAATGAGCAGGTCGGGGTTTGGACGACAACACTCGAACGCGAATGCCTACACTGGCATTGTGCGGACGTTGGGGATTGAACCCAGAACCTTTATATTTTGCCTGGGAACTAGCTGGCTAGCTAGATTATCCTGCCCTGATGACTTTACAATCGCCCTCACCAAAGTGCTCTCATTGTCATACAACATGGTGTTTAATAGTTATCCATCAGAAGGCTCTTCAGACCACCAGTGATTTCGGCGCGAAGGGGTTCATTATAACGATACTGATTGCATGCAGGAGGAGACTCTTTTTTTACTCTTCCATTACACAGCATAGCACGATGAATCAAGCTAGCTCAGTGGCTACAATAGTACCGCTAATAGCCTGGCCTTTTTTTATTTACTTTTCCATTAGCTGTTCCGTCGCTAGCCTAGCGCGAAAGGGGTTTGTCTATATGGTAATGTGCTGCAATGTTAAGGGTCATCGGATACGGGAGGGGGGAAGTGAAGTGATGTTTTGCTAAGCATTGTAATTATTCATGTTGTAGCCTGTGTTTTGTTTTCTCCCGAATTATCTTCCTCTGTTTGGCTGGAGTGATGATTTGCTATTACCATGTGTCGGTGTATTTATTCAAAGGCTCTTTTGCTATCCTATAGCTTCAGAAATGTAAATTACAATGTCTTAATCACTTTGCCTGTGTTTCCTTCTTACTCCATCCTTGTCTTTCTTTTTCTCTCTCTCTCTCTCTCTCTCTATCTCCCCCCCCCCCCCCCCCCCCCCCCCAGAGATATGCCTGCTGACTAAGGGCCGGCGGACGGCGAGCGTGCGCGCCGACACCTACTGCCGCCTCTTCTCCCTCTCGGTGGACCACTTCAACGAGGTGCTGGAGGAGTACCCGATGATGCGTCGAGCCTTCGAGACGGTCGCCATCGACCGTCTGGACCGCATCGGTAAGGGACCCCCCCCCCCCCCCCCCCCCTTTCCCCACCGACCACCACCCACCCCCACCCCCCCCCCCCCCCCCGCCCCCCCCGCCTCTCTCTCACATCCCGTTGTCCTTGTCCAACTGGTCAGACGCGTCGCCTGTCATGCCTTGTCGTCTCGTCTCCATTATTCGGTGTCCGTCTGTTTCTTTGTCCGTCTGTCCGTTTGTTTGTTTGTTTGCTGACTCCATCACGGCATTGTGTCCGCCATCTTGTGCTGCATGACATGTTTGCTCCTTCTCCACGGTCTGACCTTTTTTGGGTGCTCCCTTTCTCTCTTTTCTTTTCGTCTTAAGTATATAACCGCTGAACCAAAAGCAAGTGTGTACCGATAATACGAAGATGGTGGATGGGGTTTTTTTTTTACCTGGAAGGCAGCGCATGTCATTGGCCGGGGAGGGAGTCAGTTCGCCCCCCCCCCCCCCCTCATTGGTTTGGTGTTGACCGCCCCCCCCCCCCCTCCCCCCCACCACCACCACCCCACCCTCCCCCAAACAGGCGGACGGATGCTAACCTCACTTGCATGCGCCTCCGCCTCTCCGTCCATTCATCTGCACACCTGGGTATGAGCAGCGCCAGCCAACCCCCCCCCCCCCCCCCCCTCCGACCAGCAGTCAGCCAGTCAGACGACCAGCACCCCCCCCACCCCATCCAACACCCCGACCCGAGAGTAGCCCAGGGAATAGACACTGGGCTGGGGCAACACAGCACCACAAGTCCCTTAGCGAGGTCCAGGGAAATTTGTAAAGATGCAGGGACTAGACTCACATGCTCAGTCAGTCTTTGGTCAAATCCCCCATTGAACGAGGCTTCAATGTTTGTCTGATAATAAGAAACAGCCACTGAGAAAGTTATTGAGAAAGTTATTGAGAAAGTTATTGAGAAGGTTACTGAGAAAGTTATTGAGAAAGTTAAGGAGAAAGTTATTGAGAAAGGCGGAAGCTGAAGGAAAACTGCCAAGTATGCGTGTTTTATTTTGCAAACACATTTGCCAGTTGAAAAAGGGGCACATGTATTGAAATCAATCAGGGCGGTTATTGTTTGGGTACCAAGCTATAAGCTATAAGATTTGATTTTATATTCACCCATTTCCACTTTTTTTAAGATGACTTGCAGTCTACTAAACAAATCATGTTTAACAGTTATCATGAAAATCATGTCAAGTTCAACTTAATATTCCTTAAATTACATCCATACACACACACACACACACACACACACACACACACACACACACACACACACACACACACACACACACACACACACACACACACACACACACATCCATACATGCATACTAACACAGATTTAACTGTTTTTTATTATCATAGTTTCATATGAATAAAAGTTTAAACAAATCTTACTCTGCACACTCCCAGATAGATTAATTCAGAAAGATTTGATTTGTAATAAAAAGCGTAACTGGAGTATATTATGTGAATATTGGTATCATGGGGCATTAAGGCCTCCATTGACACAGAACTATGTTCTGTTATTTTTCATAGGGGGACACTTAACCTTCAACGAGTTGCTTTATTTTGATAGAATATATTTTAATGTTTTTCCGAATAATTATCCAAAAATGGGACGCTTGTTTACAAAGCACATGGAAATTCTTCTCAACTTTAAAGAGGCAAATTCAAATGTTCTTTGTCCAAAAAACAAAGAAAACATGTTATTATAATATCATCATGATATTTATAGCAATCATCCCATCATAAAGTAAGCTATTTTTTAAATATTGCATTTAGGCCTATATGAAAACTTTTGGGTCACACAGGAAACTGTGTTTGCACATTTTCTGCATAAGCTAAGTTTCTGTTATTGTCTTAAAATAGTGCATAATGCTATCCATAACGATAGTGTGCCAATGTTGTCTCAAAGCGTTTAACAAGCTGCATCGAAGCGTCTGTATCTCTGTAGTGAATGTCGGTGTTTCCTTCTTTGTCATGGCTTTGTGTTTGTCCATTGTTTTGGCCTATTTTAGGCATGTTGGTAATGAAATGCCCTGCAAACCGAATATTGACTCAACATTGAAATACTATTGTGACAAGCAAGTCAGCAATCAATCAATAATCCATTTGCGATTGATGACCCGAGACCTCTTTAAAAAGTAAGCGAGAATCCATCACGCTCTCTGGTCTGTCTCCTTGCTGTTGAGAAGAATACTGCTTTTCAGGAAAAAACAGTTGCAAAAGCTTCTTTTGACTTAGACAATATTTCATTTTTAATATGCTGTGCCCTATGCCCTTTGTCAAACGAAAAACTACATTTGCCCTTTTGACGCAAGTACTCAGTTTGTTCAGCGAGCAGTGTCACACATCCCTTCAAAATGGCAGCCGCCCACTATTGCGTAACACTTCTCCTCACAGAAGTGTTATTGCCTGGAGCCATTCATTCGAACTGATCATTAAATGGGGTTTTTGTCTCATACGAGGGGGGGGGGGGGGGGAAACACACACATGATGTCATGATCTGTGCTGGATGTGTCGTCTATACATAATATATGAACTGCATTTGGTTAAGTGCTTGTTTCACTGTCGCTCTAAAGCCAACAGAGACAGTAACCATGCATTGAAACCAATAACTTGTTGCACATTTGACGTGATCTTCTATCTAAAAATTATCTGACCAGGAGTCCGTCTTGAGACGAGCACATCTCGTTTTCAAGAGTGTCCTGGCCGACCAATAGGCATCAGGTAAACATTTTATTACAATTACAACTATACGAACAGGGGGAATTATGAGATGGCAGAAACCGCCGAAATGGGGTCCTCTCGATTTTATTTTCACCGAGACATGTACTCAAGAAGTTTCCATCTACTGTAGTACTGCACACCATTTATTTGTAGACAGTTTTTGATATTATACATCGCAATGAGTAGTGCAATGAGAGAGCACAGAGTTATCTGGTGAATTCTTATGTGTTATGAATTAAGTATTACACATGTTTTGTTCAGTTTTTTTTTATTTGAAGTGTATTCCCAAATAAAAATACCACTTTCGATTAGTAAAGTACACACAACTCTACTAATGCAAGGCCATACATGGTTGTTGTTTTTTTGTTACATTGCAGAAATCTCATTACATATTTTATTTTTTTTATCATGTTTTCAGTTCACCAACAGATATTTATTTGTCGTAGTTGTCATATGTTGATTTTTATTTTATTTTTTTAACAACAATTTGCGAAAAAGATTTGGTCCTTGTTGGGAGAATTAGTTGAGATAAAAAACTTTAAGCTGCTTTATTTTCGGTCTATTTTTAGACGTAGCACTGACGTCACAGTGACCACCTGGTGCTGGTGAAACGTCTTTCCCTGTAATTATCCCAGTCAAAAATCACTGACAAATATCCTCACGCATAAATGCCCTCACGCAAAGCCCTTCCAACGCACACGCACGCACACACACACACACACACACACACACTTACATGCACGCACGCACACACACACACACACACACACACACTCACACACACACACACACACACTCACGCACACACACACAATTGTGTTCACCTACTTTCACATAATGTGTTTGCGATAACAGTGGTGATCTTAAAGCACACATTGTAGAAATAGAAATAGAGAACAATTATTTGTATAGAGTCGATTGATATTAAAGCAAATACCAGAAATGCATTTCTGATCATATTTGGGGTTGAAGTGAACATGTTTTTGTTCATATTTGTGCCTGACATAGTCTTCATTATTTACATGTTGTTTTTTATATGTTGTTTGTTACACTTTTTCTTTTTTCTTTCTTGTTATTTTGTGTTTTAGGTTGTATTTGTTGTATTTATTAAAATGTAGATCTGGGTCAATGGTTCCTCTAGATTGTTTTGTGTGAATAATTAAGGTGATGTAGGATAAAAGTTATACGTTGTACATGAGAATAAATAAGTTCCCAACTAGTCATTTGAATATGAATTTGCATACAACCATTTTAATGTATGTAAAATTATATTGTGAACCATAGCTGTTTGGTGATGCATTTAATTGTGAATTATATTTACAGTTTAAGTCTTATTTACATTTGATTTTCATGTAATTTAAAAGTCCATTTTTTTTGCGTTTTAGCATGTCTGTACGGCAAATTCTGTCCACACTTCCATGTGCAAAGATTTAATCTACTAGATAATATCATTTCTGTATTGATCTGTTCATAGACATATATACAGATATTCATGCATTTTTAAGACTACCTCACTCATCTGTGTTCACATATATTACGAATATTTCACTGTAAATGTTTACTTCCTAATTTGCATTTGGTGACAAAAAAAGATGTTTAGGAGACTTCCGCCATCCTTCGACCCCTTAAAGTTAAATTTGGAAAAATAATGATCTGTATACCTGCATTGTTTTTCCCGTCTGCAGAGATTAACCCTGTCACCTTTAAAAATGCCATGACTGCGGCCTTGTAAGTGACCAGTAGTTTCAGGGTGTCTGGTGATAGGCATAGCTACTACCCCCCTACCTGTAGTCACTCAATACACACATTTACAGGTTCAATCGCATGTCATGAATTATTATTATTTTAGAGAGTTAACTGTTAGTCTTGTTTGTATTGCTAAAATGTATTCATATTGACGCCAAAATAACGCTAAAATTGCAATTCAAATCTAATACAAGTCCATTCATTCCACAATCCCACTAATAATAATAATATACAATAATAAATTAAACAATTTATAATTTTACCACATTGTCGAAATGTATGCATGTCGAAACATACATATCATGAGAGAAGTAGAGAGAAAGTTCCCCTTTATAAACTTATATTGATCTTTACGTAGCCAAGGTCGTACCATTGGCAGGTGTGACCAATTGTGTGTATTTATCACCGGCGGGGCAGCTGAACATTTATCAATGCTAACATAACCAAGCTGAACAATCAACACTAACACAGCATAAATGAATCATTACTCTCAGAACCTCTTAGAAAAATAACCTCAACAAATAGTTTTTACCTGAACTGAAAAGCAAATAGTAAGATTGCTTTGGCGCCGGATAAAGTTGACCGAATATGAGAGAGATATGGATTTGAATAGGCTCGCTCCGCTTCAGTCTTCAAATTGAATTTTAAATAGCTTTAAATATTGATCTTGCCACTAGCCAAGAAGAGAGGCCCGGTCCACACTGTGATAGCAAACAGCCAACACACTGCCAGGCCGACCGGTTTGTACGTGAATCCGTTAAGCGGCGGTTTCTGTTAGTTAGGGCCTCCACTGCAGTGTTTGTTGCGGTTTGCAGTTTTATCGTCGTAATTATTGGGAAGAGCAAATATATCGAAGGGGATACGTCCATTTAAGTTTGTATTATGGTAATGACCTTGATTATAGCTGTTTTAATGTCTGATTGATTTTTTTATTGATCTTTAGCAAACACGCACAAATAGTACAATAGTACAATAAACCATACAATAATTATTAGAAAGCTCACTGAAGGCTGCCAAATAAAAGTGAATTACGGAGAGCTTCGGGAACTCTATTATTTAAAAAAACATAAATTATTTAATGCAATATACACCATTACACACTATCTATTGTAAATAAGCATACTAGCAATTGTATGTAGCTTTGTTGTTGCTTGGCTTTGTCTTATTATTATTTCTTGTAGTCAATAGTTTGTGAATTTGACCGGTTTGATTTAGTTCGTGTCCCTGTGGTTCGAGACAGAGCAGTAGCCCAGAGTGGTGTTTGTCCCTTCGGCAGGTCTTTTAGGACATTTTCCTTTCTTATCTGTATGTCATTACCTTATGACGGTCTATCAGCTACCCCATGTACCACTGGCAGTAATCTGTGTCTTCCTATGTCTCCTTCACCTCACCTCCTCTCTCTCCTGTCACCGTCACGGCCACTGTCACTCAATGTCCCCCCCACTCATCATCCTCAATCGATCACCTTTACCTGGAGAGAAACATGCAGTTTGTATGAGCGTATATAATAAACTACGATGACACGCCAGACGCTATCGTATGGTCTAGTCCCAGCATTAAGGTGAAAGGTTTTACAAAATGTAAACGACAGCGGTAGCCCAGCGTTCCCCCAAAGAAATACAAACTGCATCGTTCGAGTTTTGTTTTGCGTCCTGCAGTGTAGTTGGCTAGAAGCGCTGGTTTCGCCACGGCCTAAACCCCTCTCCCCTCGCCCCCCCCCTCTCCCCCTCCTCCTCCTACTGCTGCTCCTCCTCCTGCTCCTCCTCCCCAACAGGGAAGAAGAACTCGCTGCTGCTGCAGAAGTTCCAGAAGGACCTGAACGCCGGCGTGTTCAACACGCAGGAGAACGAGATCCTGAAGCAGATCATCCGGCAGGACAGAGAGATGGTGCTGATGGTGGACCGCAAGCAGTCGGTCACCGGGATGAACTCCACACCGATGTCTGGAAACTCCATCATTAACTCGCCCGCCCAGCCGCCCTACTCCACCTCCATAGGCAACAACCAGCTCCAGCAGTCCGCCTTCCCCCTGACCTACAGCGCCTCCGCCATCGCCAACGCCTCCGCCGCACGCATCCTGCCGGCCGCCGCCGCCGCCCGCCGCCGCCCAGGGGGTCTTCGCCGCCCCCGGGGTCTCCTTCGGCGCCCTCAACGCCTCCGCCTCGTCCTCCGCCTCGGTGTCGCCCGCCGTCGTCGTCCTCCCCGGGGGCCCGCTGCTGCAGCAGCAGCAACAAGGCGCCATCATGTCGCCCTGCTCCTTCACCGCCGCCATGTGCAGCCCCCCCGTGGCGCAGACCCCCGCTGGCGGGCCGGAGCTTCCAGTACGGCTCGCCCACCGCCTCGCAGCTCTCCCTCATCCAGCAGGCCATACCCCCGCCGCCGCCGCCGCCGCAACAGCAGCAGACGCCGCCGCCGCCGCTGCCGCCGCCGCCGCCGGCGTCATCAAGCCCCTCCACGCAGCTCCTCTCCTCGCCGCAGCGGGGGGGACCTGGTCCACAAGAGCCCGCAGACGCTGCAGTCGGGCGTCCTGGGCAGAGACGTGCGGCACCTGTCGGCGTCCCAGCCCTCCCTGCCCCACGACGCGGCCCTGAGCCCCAGAGGGCACCCCTCGCCCGGGGACTCCCTGGTGTCCGTAGGGGGGCCCCCCCCCGGCGGCGGCGGCGGCGGCGGCGGGGGCAGCCGTGACGACGATGGGGGGCGGCGTCGATGGCGGCGGCGGCGGCGGCGATGGCGGCCGCGTCGGGGATCCCGGGGTCGATGGGCCTGCAGGGCGGCGTCCGCACCACGGTACCCCAGCGGGTCAACTTGTTCCGCCAGATGTCGTCGGGGGCGCTGCCTCCCGTGCGCTCGGCGGTGGGGGGCGGCGTCGGTCGCGGCGGCGGCGGCGGCGGCGGCGGGCGGGGGTCCAGCACAGGGAGTCGCCGGGTTCGAGGAGGGATTCTGTCCTGAGCAGTACAGAGACAGAACAGGACAAAATGCGTTTTGCATCGAATTTATGATTATATATATTTTTTTTTTTTTTTTTTGGGGGGGGGGGTCCTTTTTCCTTTTTTTTTCTCGAACTTGTGTTGCAATTATTTTTTCACGGAAATACGCAAAAGAAGATGACATGTACATGAGGAACTTTCAGTATTTTCGTGTTTTCCCACTTTTACCTTGAAAAGATAACCTGATAGCAACCCTGTACAGACAGCCCTTGTATTATAGTTTAGACACACTGTCTCCCTAAACATAAGAATGTATATTACACAAATATATATATATATATATCTATATATATATATAGATATATCTATATTTATCTATTTATCTATCTATATATGTATAGATATATCTATATGTATCTATATGTCTATCTACATGACTATATGTAGATAGATATAAAGATATTTGCTATGATAACATATAAATGTGTGCGTGTAAATCCAACTAGAATATTTGGCGATGGCTATTTAAAAGCTCTAGTATAAACATGAGTCTTCCTTTTCCGAGAAATATAAAGAAACATGAAATGTTATTGGTTTTATTTTTGTTGCTTTCACGTTGGTTTCTCTTCTTTTTACTTTATGTTTTTCTAACTGAATGCATTGTAGATTCGGATGCACTCAATGTATGATTTCAATTTCCTTTTGTACTGAAGAGAACGGTGAACATGAGCAGCTTTTGGCACCACTGTGGATAATACGTTCAAAATACTTTGGGTGGGGGGAAATACTGTCGAAAGCACACATTACAGATGTATCTCTCCACGTTTCTGAAAGAAAATAACAACTTTTTTTCGGAAATAACTCAAGATACAGTAGCTAGGTGTCATGTTGCGTTCAGGCAGCAGAAATACAGCAGGCTACTAAATTGTCACACTAAGTGAAATACAGACCATGACAGTGTTATGGGTCCAAAGGTAATAGAATAATAGAAATGCTGCTTTATTCGTTTATCGTAGATGATGATGATGACGACGATGACCATGATGATGATGATGATGATGATGAAGAAAGAGGATATGGATGGATGCTATTTTTTTCTATTCCTAATTTCAGACGGCTGAGATAGAAGTTATGTAATGTTGCTTAAAATCTCTCTGTGTACATTTATAATATTTATAAACTAAAGATTATTACCATTATGCAATAGACTGTGATATAACAAAAAAAAACCTATATGTGTGTTGTAAATAATTTTGTAGATCTAGTATTTACAGATACTGTGTGGTGCATTCTCAATCATAACAATGTCTTACTACTATCAGGATCCTGGACATTATCTTTAGGAGGGAAACTTAGGGTGAATGGACAGCGTATACGTTTCATTTGAGATAAACAAACCTTAATGCAATAGCTAGCAATACTCAACACTGATGCTGGTGGGGGGGGGGGGGGGCATTTCAATTTTTTCTTTTCTAAATACATTATGAATGTCCTAGTGCAGTGGAATCAATTAGACCTTCATTGTTAACATATGATTTAACGAGTTCATCTTTTTCCAAAGTAAATGTCTTTTATTTTTCAAGCGCTTCTTTTCTCAGAGCCATTTAAACAATTAGTTTTGTAATCTATATTTTTTATTGAAAGTAATCAGGCTACGCCACATTGAGTGGCAGAGGCGAGGAATTGTATTCATATTTATTTGTTGTTCAATACCAAAATGTCTCTTGAGTATTCCCTGTATTTGTGACCTGTCATAACGCTTTTCACGTTTTTGAAGAAGTCAGGTTATCGTCGACGTCTCCCCAAAGGGGATCGCTTGTCCAAAGCAAACTGGAAAAAAGACAAAACAATGCTGGTTTGCATTAAGGTTTATGTCTCGTGTAACTCTCCAACATGCGGGCTTAGATACTTTAAACTGATGTGAACTCATATCAAATCATGACGCAACCTGGGATGCTGTACACAAGACACAGGAGCGCACTTAGAGTTGGGTGAATCAGTTGCACTGCTATATCAAGCGATGGCAGGAGAATTGTTCAAGTTTTTAATATAATAAGAGATAGGATATTTACAATATGAATCCGTGACTGCCATTTTTTAATCACTTGATCACAACTAATCATATATATATACATACATACACACATACATACATACATACATACATACATACATACATACACACACACATACACACATACATACATACATACATACACACATACATACACACATACATACATACATACATACAGCCATACATACATACATACATACATACATACATACATACATACATACATACATACAGCCATACATGAGCATCTGACACAAACACAGAGTTTCATGTTACTGTTTTCATTGAACGATTTATATTTAGAGCCATATATGAATATACACACAAAAAAAAACGAAGGAACCATCCACTCAGTTTAAAGTGACTAAGCCCTGAGAAACTGTTTTTAAAAGACTTACAGGTTAGGCTCCGCAAAATGTGTGTCAATATTGTACCAACACACAGTCAACTCACCAATGTCATGAACGCATGCACGGTCAGAAATACTTACAAAAAAAAAAAAGAAAAAGAAAGATACTATTTCAATGTATTGTGAGATTATGTTTTGTTCACTGTTCGTCCGTTATTCGTGTGCAAGCAGAAACATCAGAAAACTATCACAAGGACATTCTTAAGTATTTGTGCCTAAACTATAGCCATGCACCATCCTTTTATTTTTATTTTTTTGTTCGTATAGGCGAGTGTGTGTGTGAGCCTGGTGCAAGAGGCTCGTTCTAGCGAGCGATGATGGCCAAATCTCTCCGTTTCGTCCAATTGGATTCTTGAATTACAATGTGAACTTCTAGATACAGCTTGTTTTATTTGATTTTTTTGATTTTTTCTTTTGAATTTTTCCTTTCCTCTTTCCTCCTATCATTCTCATTTAGGCTCTATATTATATTCAATGAGGTCATGTACAGTAAAAAAAAAGAAAAGAACAAAAAGACAAAAAAAAGAAAAAAGGTGAAATCTTTCTAGCTCTGAGGTTGTATCACACCGAATGAGACGTAGGATCCTGGAGCACCTTTATACCTTTCTTTCTAGTTCGCCACTGATGATTGGCTGGTGTATTTTCCAAGCCAACGGAGGATTGGCTGGTGTATTTTAAACGCTTGAGTGGGATAAAACTGGCCAAAGCAAAACCTTCTAAGTACTTTTATTTTATTTTATTATTTTAAATTTGTTTTCATTATTTTTAACTGCACTTTCTAATGTGATCAAAAGATGACGAATATTTTAAACGTAAACTTAGACGTTGGTATAGGTAAGCAAGTCATTAAGAGACCGAGAAGGAAGGAAAGAAAGAAAGAAAGAAAGAAAGAAAGAAAGAAAGAAAGAAAGAAAGAAAGAAAGAAAGAAAGAAAGAAAGAAAGAAAGAAAGAAGAGCGAGAGAGAGAGAGAGAGGTATCCCCTTTGAATCGTGCTGCCCTATGAGGTTCGCGATGTGTGGAGGAGTTTTTAATTTACAACAGAGCGCTTAATCCTTATTATGCCATAGTGTATAGGAACTAGTGCGCCATACAGATGGATATCAGCACTGTTGGTTTGTGCTGTGTTTTGATATTTGCCTTCGGAGGGAGAGCTTCCCAACTACGTGCTTTTTTTTGTGTTTTTTTTTTTCATAAACGCAATCACAAAGTAACATCCCGGAACGGGCATTACGATGACGAACAAAAAACGAAAAAACGAAAACAGACTAATAAGAAACACATTTTGCAGTATATGGACTCTCAACAAACCAGCACATATATTTGTATATTTCTTTTCTTTCGTTTTTTTGGTTTGTTTTGTTGATCGAAAAGAAGAAAAAAAAAAAAAAAAAGAGAGAGATGCAAAAAGGACTGAGAATAATGCCCGACGAAGGAGAAACCAAAATGTGTATTTTGGTACCTACCTTTTAACCCTCCCCCCCCCCCCCCCCCACCCCACTCTCCCCCCTGCCCTCCCCCCTGCCCCCCACCCCACCCCACTAACAGTCATTGTGCTTATTCATGTACTCCAATGCTTAGCGAGAAAAAACAAACTATCAGTTGGTTACTTGACCCAGACGAGAAGAAAGGTAAATGTAAACTTTCTTACAAACAATATGCAGACAAACGGTGTTTGTCAAAAACTTTTGATTTTTTTTTTGTTTTTATTTTGTTTGTTTGTAAATAATAAACCTTTAAAAATATAGAAAATAAACGACATATTGTCATTTAGCACTGCGTGTGTGTCATTGTGTTGGAAGTGTGACGGCGTAAAAATGACCGGCGCCAGGTATGCGCTGTTGAATGTCAAGCACATTCATATTCATGAATGAAGCTCCTTTGTGGGAAGGTTATTGCATTTTTTATACAAACTCCTGTAGGCCTACTTGTTTAACATCAGTTTGCCGAGTTCGAGTTTAAAACACTTTTCTCAGATAAAGTTTTGGTAACACTTAAGATTAGGGACCACGTATTCACCATTAACTAGTTGCTTATTAGCACGCATATTGGCTCTTTATTAGTTATTATAAAGCACTTATTAATGCATTATTATTCTGCATGACCATATTCTACAACTACTAGGACATTATTTTAATATTAGTTAGTTTTCCCTCAATAACTTAAATTACTGCTTATTGATAGTAAGTTGTACATAAATTACGATTTTAGCAACTATGGTGAATATGTGCTCCCTAATCTAAAGTGTTACCAAAGTTTTAAACAGATTTTTCCAAGATGACTTTTTAAAAACTGATGCACGGATGCGATGAGATGATTTGTGGTTATCTTTCGAACATGCATTTCATTTTATATCACGTCTGGTGGACCAGGCATAACTCCTCTATGAACCGTTGTCATGCTCACGGTTTAAACCCCGGTCAAACAGATTGTCTGCCACAGTTTGCCCTTGCCCATTTAATTAATAGGCCTACATAACACCACCCCAAATCCTTGTTCATGTCTTAAGCATACGCACACAGCTACCGCACGCCTCCTGTTGTAGTAGTAAATAACAATGACGTCCCGTGCTTTTTTTTTTTGTGCCTAAACTATGCCATGTCTTCGTAGTTGCATAAGCATTTTGACATTATGGCATCTTTCCCACACTAGGAGCTCATGATACTATTTTGTTTTATCCGGCGCGCTGTTACCCTGTTCATCCGTTCATCTGCTCCTTCTGCTCTTGCAGGGTTACCTTAGCCGGGCTTTGCTCTATCATCCGGGCCTGTGTGTGTCCATCAGGAGGATTAGTAGGTATTATCCGCTCTCAAATGAGACAAACGCAAGGACACGGGGTCAGACAGACTCTGTCCCCGCGGCGCGGTCTGAGGTTAGTGAGGATAGCCAACCAGGAGCGGTCAATCTGATGGGTATTTCATTATGAAAGCATGTATACCTAATGTAATGGATAGCGGAGTCGACCTACACAACAGATGTAACCCCAGTTAAATGCATTGGGTTTGTTTATAGGATATGAGCAAAAAATGAAGGACAGGAGTCCACAAAATACATAGAAAATCATACATGCGTCGTATTATCCTTCAAAACGTTCTCGATATTCGACACGCACTAACCCCCCGTCCTCGCCTACAGCCTCTGTACATCAATGCCATGACGCTGGCATGTCCTTAGCATGTGCAGAACACCAGAACATGTGCCTTCACCTTGGCATGACGTCACCACATTTCTGAAAAACGTGTAGTTTGGCGGTCCATATTTCAACAAAATATCCAATGTTAATATTTCTGAAATGAAAAAAAGGGGGACATATTCACGTTTTGCCTATTCTCATCACGGTAAACGTAGCACTGGAGGCCAAAGCAGGCGACTGGAATAGGGAATCGTATTTTGTCGGCTATTTATATCCTGCTTATGGTATAAAGTCGATAGATAGACCCCCGTGTAGCGAGGTCGCGTCACAGCCGGTCAGATAGACGCCAGCCTAAATACCAAAACATGTATATTCATGAGGACGGTAGAAACGTTGCCATTTGAACATCTATTCATATATTTATGAAAATCACATTTTAAAAAGGGGGATATTTCCGGGGACAGCTGCAGCCGGCGACAGGCCACCAGAAACGGGGGACGTCTGGTCACCCTGGCGTGACCATCACAGGACTGCTTACCCACGGCTAGATGTGCTAACCTGTAAGAATAGCAGCGTCCTACGGGGAAGTCTGTTATTTATTTTCCAGCGCAGCACAATGTGTTATCCAAGCTAGCAGATTGGGGTCAGACAAGGACAGTGAAGTGGAGCGGTGGCTAGCGGCACGCAGCACAGCCCCGGCTGTGTGTGGATAGCTACCGTTAGCTCTTGTGTAATCTACAGGGCCGGTAAAGAACACATATCAAGGGGATAATGAAACATACTATTCAAATGACAAATTGAATGAAAAACTGTATTAGATTATGTTATTAGTTTTTAATGGGATGATTAGAAATCTCTGTCCCATGAGTCAAACGCAAGTTTTATTTTTCTTCTTGTAATTATTCAGATTATGATTATACCATATTTATATTTCTTATTCTTATTCTTATTATTAATTAATTTATTATTATTATTTGTATTATTATTATTTATTTTTTTACTTGCTTATTATTGGCTAACAATAGACAAGTGACATATGCTTCTCTATTATACAATATTTCCTAAATATGAAATCATATTTTTTTTTATACTTTCATACTTTTATACTATTATGATCGTTCCATTGGTCACGTCCTCTCATACACCATTCACACTTACAGCCAATTAAGAATCACCATAAGCATAAACATATTGCCCATATACAACCAATATACTCCATATACTCCAAAAAACTCACAGGAGACTAATTTCAGGTAATAAATATAGTCTTATTAGTATTTGAATTTACTACTAGTACTATGACTACTACTACTATTTTAAATACTACTTCTAGTAATGTTAATAATAACAATAATAATAATAATAATAATATGAATATGAATATGAATATGAATGTTACATTTCTGTACAATTCAATAAGAGAATGCTGCCACTCAAGTTTGGTTTGTTAACATTAAAATAATTAGATTTTGTTACCATTCAATGTGCCAATGATATCTAATAACAGGAGACAGAGGAGACATCGCAGTGCACATTCAACAGAGGTAAACCGCAGCAGAGGCTGCTGGGAGATAAATATCGAAGCCCGTTGGCGACTAGCTGCGAGTTGATCTGTCCGTCACAACACACCGAACTCAATAAGGAAATAAAGGAAATGCTGCGTCTCCTCGAGAGACTCGTCTGACCTCCGATTCACTCAAACAGCTCTGTGCTTTTCCTTTCTTTAAAACAAAATGGCTGTCGCTGTAAGTCGCACAGCCTTATATGATATACTTCGACAGGGGCCAACGAGTGGCGAAGACGTTTCTGCTGTACGGTGAGCGGGGGTGACGCGAGGTGAAAGGGGGTGAAAGGGGTGACGCAGGGTGACGGGGGGTGACGACAGAGGGGTGGGGGTGAGGGTGGGGGTGTTGTTAGTGGCGCGTGGTACCCAGATGTGCACCGTGAGTCACTTCCACCTCCCCTGAGCCCCCTGTACCCCCACACTTAACCCCGGGACATGGCTCGCCTTCACACTGACTCCACTTGGAGGAGGGGGGGGGGGGGGGGATGGGGGGGGATCTCGTTATCCATGTGGTGCTGCAAGCACAAACACATCCACACACACACACACATATAGACACACACACATACATGCACACACATTGACACACAGACACACACATGAATGCACACATATAGACACACACACACACACACACACACATACATAGATACACACATGCACACAAACACACACATATAGAAACACAGACCGACAGATACACACACATATATATATATATATATATATATATATATATATATATATATATATATATATATATATATAGACACACACATACACACACACATACATGTACGCAAGCACACACACACAAACACACATATACACATAACTCACACACATACAGACAGACAAGCATTCATGCACATGCACACACACATACACACACAAACACAGACAGGCAGGCACGGACACACATTCACCATTAGTATATTTTTAGGCCATATATTTAGCCGGTGAAAATGGGATTCAATTCTGTCACATCAGTGTGCTACCAACTTTGTCAGGAACTCACTGACTTCAAATGTGAATAGGAAACTTTTTGTCCCCCCCCCCACCCCCACTTTACTGAAGGGCTAGACATTCGTCTGAACAAGCCAGTCATGCACCGGTCCGTTTGTTTTAGCAATCAGACTCGGGGTGGAAAAGACCAAGGTCAGTGACCTGCCCCATTGTCCACAAGCATGTAATGACCAAAAATGGTGACTCCTGAATTGTGTCATTGTGTGTTCTTCCTCCCGGCTTATTCTGGGGGTCACGGCCTAATCTGCATGCCTTCAGAGAGTAGGGACAACCAGATGATGACTGTATAGGGCTTGTACATCAGAATGCATCATGTGACTTTATGTTGCTGATACTCCAAGAGAGTTGTAGTCCTGTAAAATCCTAAATCAGTGCAAATATACCGTAACCCAGGCTAATGAAAACTAGTGTTCGTCTTGCATGAGAAACGCGGTGGCAGCTTCAAACACAACAATGTCTCCCTATAGTAAAAACATAATTTCACAAATAATTACTTAACAATGACCAGAAAACCATGACTACCAACTTAATAACTATCATTACAATGCTCCCAAAATGGAGATGTCATGGCGAGGTGACATCGCGATGTGCAAGCCCTGTACATTGCTTTGTCTGGAATATAATAATGAGAAAAGGATGAGTGAGGAAACAGCTGTTGTCCTATATCTCTGATATAGGATTGTTTTCTGGCCCATACCCACTGCCAACATCCCCAAGGAAAATAATAAAAGACATTAAATGACTAAGTAACACAAATGTCTCGTTGCTTGGGCCAACATAATCCCTCCTTCCTAATAATTTAACCCTCTTCCTTTGATATATCTGACAGATTCCCAACTGTCGGTTGAACTTTTTGTGAGTAAGTATTCTCTGTGATGAATTTTTAAATGACATCACATGTAGCCCTACTAATAATGCTGCTAAAATAGCTGTGATGAGTTGTGATGGGTGAAAGTGGAGAGAAGTTCTGGTTAACAAATACTTTTCCGATATGCAACTCAAAACATGCCAAAAATACACCAACGAAGAAGAAACCTGATGAACCTGCATCACGACCTAACAGACCAATAACCCATTTAAGGCATTTTGATCATATTTTGCTCCATCAGGCGTCCGTCTATTTAAAGCAAAGTGCGGTCAGAAGGTACAGCAGTGCATCACTCCATTGGCACTATTGATCCAGTTTCAGTTGGGTAACCATGCAGTTGCACTGCGTTCTCTGGCCACACATCCAAATGGTAAAGGTGAGCTACTTCCTCTAATCCACCATGTATTGGTCAATTTCCCTCAGTGATACATCTGGGCACACCTGTTGGTTGGACAATTATGCGGGTAAGTATTCATCGTTCGTATTCATGGGTGTAAAAATTATATATATATATATATATCATTTTAGAATAATGACTTATATTACCTAAATAATTACCTATATTACCTAAATAATTACTAAAAGTGGGTCTGCGCGATTGTTGAGGGGGGGGGGGGGGGGGGGTGCTACCAGAGGATTTTGGTTTGCGATATCGGCGATGAAAATATTATCGCCGATAAAAATCTCGCGTTATCCGCCCAGCACTAATATATATATATATATATATATATATATATATATATATATATATGTGCGTATGTCAAGTTATGTTAGGTTTAAGTGATCAGCTCTTGCCCAAAATTGAAAAACTTTTTGGTCAATACTCAGAAAGGGACAACTCAAATTCTCTTCCTTTTCTTCTTTATTTAGAAGTAGAGTGCAGATAGCATAGTGTAGTGTAGTGTAGGTTGATAACCTTCAAAGATAAATTAACAGAAAGACACATTGCATTATTTCCAATAAATATTGTAACGTGCCGTAAGGTCACAAAGACTCCCACGTAGTTTGTGGACTTAACAGACGCAGTCTTCAGGCAACATGTTCATTTTAATCCAGACTTTATTAAGCCGTTATCAGAACGGATACAAGCGTGCCAACCGGGTGCTTCACCGCCCCCCTCACACTCAACCAAACTTTATTGTTTTTCATTCAACGCCTCTTCACGTAACATCATTGACTGAACAACTCACATTACAATATTTTAAACTAAACACATCACATTTGATATCACAGTTTACTGCCA
>JAOPHQ010001909.1:0-10000 GCA_030340625.1 Merluccius polli | reverse complement strand
TTGCGTTTTTTTTTTTTTTTCTCTCTCTCCCTTTGGAAGCAATTTGGGACGGATGGCAGCGCTGTTGCAGCCAATGCTACACAATTAAACCGCCGCCACAACCTTTTTCTCCATGAAGAGAGACTCACAACTGACTCAATAACTGTTTATTAGTGCCAAATAGATATGTTAGTAACAATTAACAAATATTAACAAAGGGTTAGGTAATGACTAGTTTGCTATTTATTATGGCACCTTATTATAAAGTGTTACCGAAAATAATTATAAATATTCAGTTATTGTAGCATTATGGCTCATTATTTTAAAAAGAATATGTTGCTTTGTGCATTTCATTGATGTTTTCGGTTTAATTTGTGTTTGCTGAATCAACACACTGGGAGCACAAGCAGTGCTGCTGACTTTTCCTCTCCACTGTCTCCCAGCGGCCATGGCCTTCTTGCAGTCCTAATTGTGGCGCTCTTTGCTCAGCCGCTGCATGTGTCTTTATCCACTCCTTCTCAACCGACTACACCCTAAAGTCAAACGTTGGGAAAAACAACTTGCAAGAGCAAGTACAAGATCTCAAACCTGAACGTTAGGACTCTGTATGTTTACTCCTGTGTTTTCGGTGTTTGATGTTTTCCAAGCAAGGGTTCGACCCGGAGAGGGCAGAATACGACCTAACTGTCGTAGGCCTTGGCAACGGCTAGAATCCGCCGTCTTTCTTGGGAAGCGTACGCGCGACTGAGTCGATGCCACCGTACGCAGTGTGCATGCGTGCATTGATCTAAAACTGATGATGAAAGCTTTCTTTCATGATGGGATGGATCCCCGCCCCCCCCGCCCCCACCCACCCCCCTTGTCAGCAGTATTGCCTCAGCTCCTCCAAGAGAAGTGAGCGCGAGGGCGGACTTCAAACAGGGGGGGCCTCAGGTGCTCTGTGGAAGTCACAGACACAACAGCCGGCGCCATGGAAACCAAAGCGATGGGTGCCGAAGCAACAGCAACAGCATTGAAGACTGGTCCCTCAACTGTGCAGATTGGACCCTATGCTATGTATTCACATGTAGCCCTGAATATATACCTATTTATGTGTTTCTGTTTGATTTTATTATTACATCTTTAAGGAAGACAAATTCAGTGAATGAACTTGAATTGACAATAAAGCATATCTGAAATAAATCTCCCAAAACAAGTGAGAAGACTAGATTGGATTGGGATTCATCCCCAGGGGGAAATGGAGACATAACAGCAGTGCGCTACACATCGGCACAAAAGCACATTTAATCAACATATGAATTCAGGGAAGACGTCCGCAACAAAAATACAAGTGACGCTTGGCTCAACAAACACTTCATAATCATTGATTATTGCGTGTCGCTGACGTCCGTTCGACCGTATCCTAAGGAAACCCCCTCGCGTCAGTCACGGCAGCACAAACAGATCCACGCCGACAGCCTGTTCCCTAGCAACCTCCTCTCACAGCTTTTCCTCCCCTTGGAGGTTCCCAGGGCAACCCCTAAGCCCTCCTCCTCCTCCTCCTCCTCCTCCTCCTAGTAGGATGGGTTGAGTTGGTGGTGCTTGGTGCAGACGCCCTATAACCAACCACCACCTCTTCCCCTCCGTCTCACAGGAGTGGAAACACTCTCCCTGGCGATCATGCCGGCTCACCGAGCTCCTCCAAGCCGTGAGCGCAGCCGTCCGTATGGACCTCATTCACCTCCTGGAGGCCATCTTGGTTCTAAAAGCTCGAAGGTGGAACTGAACGCCGAATTACGCATTCAGTTTCCCCCCGCATCCCTGCAAGTGGGCTTGGTTTAGAACCAAGATGGCCTCCTGGTGAAGAGAAAGGAGGGCAAACTCTCCATGATCTGTTCGGTCACTAGCGCAAGGTTAGGATCACAGATAAGAGAGTCAAGGGTAGGACTGTAGACGGAGCGGGTAGATGAGGAGCTTTGTTCCCTCGCTCCGGGCATCGGCTACTGACGTCTTCGCCGCCACCTCGCTCTGGTAAAAGGTTTGCATTGATTGCTCCGACCTGATGAGTCACCTCACGATTCCCTTCCCTGCCGTTTAGCGTTGAATGAGACACGCCGATTAAAGTGGGGGAGGTAAAAACCCACAGCTGGAGCGCTTCCCGCCCAGGAGAGTCAGAAAACGCGGTGCGGGCGGAAAGACGTGTTGTCAGGGTTTCGGGGGGAAAACAGACACATTGGGTTTGAAAGGAGCAGGTGCGAGTGGAGTTGTCAAAGCGTTGTCAGAGCCCAACGTCACGCTCGCTCGAGCAAAGGGTGCGCCGCAGCCAATCGGAAAAAAAACCCGCCAGAAGTAGCAGACCCTCGTCTTTTACAGAGAATTCCCCCCCCCCCGTTGGACAGTTTTACATTTTAGTCAAAAATAACACAAAATATTCCAATGGGTTATTCCAATGGGAATATTGTGTAAATTGTGTATTTAAGGAATAACTCCATGACAGCTTGACGGATGGGTCCTGTGGGGGAGTGGGGACTATGTCTATGTGTATATGTGCTTTTTGCATTTTTGATCTCTTGTGTTCGTGTGGGTAAAAAAGCAAAGAAAAAACACATTTGATCACAAAAATAATTTTGTGACACTTTGTGAGACCCAAACAGAACGGCTTTTTAATTCCCCTAATACTCCTCTACTTGAGGTGGTCACAGGCAGATTCACATCCAGGAGACAGCCATGTCGCATTCGACGTGGAGATTTCCAGTCTGCATAGCGACTGCTTCTCACTCGGCTGCTCATTGGTCCACGGCGTGCTGGAGGTCACATTTAAAGGCTTGTTGCTATCGTATAGTCAAGTAAGGCATTAAAATCTGCGGCTACGGAGCAAAGCACATTACAACCAGAGGTCAACGACACCCCAAGGTTAGGAAGCCATTGAGCACAGACCATATATTTGTCTTCTTGCTGAGTAACCTCGGACTTCAGATGGAGAATAACATCCAATAAGAATAACATAATAGTAACTTTGACAGTCCACTTCATGATTTACTTAGAAAGAAGAGAAAGCACTATATATTCATTTCCATGCTCCTAGCTCCTAGCAAGGAGGAGTCAAATGCAGAGAGGAATTTCCCTATGTGGATTATTAAAAGTATATCTCCTTACATATCAGCGTATATTGGTTTTAACACCAGCATCGTAATTAAACATAATTCCAGCAGCTTACGATGTAATTCAACAACTCAGGCGCAGGAACCCATTTTTCTCCCTGTGTGGATTCCTCAGTAGGATTTGTATTAGAATAATTATGCCATCTCTCTAAATTAAAAAATAAAACAGCCAGTCACACCTGCTGCTAGCAGCAGCTGTCTGTGCTCACGGGAGGCTAACACACACACACACACACACACACACACACACACACACAGCCACAGGCCGGTCCCTCTGCATCACGTTACCCAGCGACGCATGTAAAATAACCGTGACACGGATCAGACGCCCGTCGTCGCGGCGTTAAGCAGATGAGTGTGTGAGTGTGTCAGGGAGTGTGTGAACCGGGGCTACGTGATGTCACCGCCGGACCGCCGGTGTTTGATTATGAGGCTAGCCAAGAGTGAGTCACACATCGGGGGGGGGGGGGACCATTCGGGTCGGGAGTGTGTGGTCTTCCACTGACATAAACCTTATGTTAACCTTGAGCCGACCATGTATCCCACAGCGTCTGGGAGTACAGCTTAAGCCCCGTAGAGATGCAATTTAAGTTTCAAAAAAACAGCCAGGTGAATTGCATCACCATTTCATCTGCAAAGTCAGATCGCTGGATGTTACATTGAAATATTGGGGTGGACAAATTAGCTCTCTTTGAACATTGGTGGCGAGGACACGTCCCCCCGGTCCCCCCTGGGAATTTCGACCCCTGGTTTGGGGACGACTTAAACTTTGGGGACGATTACAACTTTGTTCAGTCAAACTTTATGACATTGCATTATTTTTAGGGCAATTTTTATTTTTTTAAGGATTAAAAAGACCTGTTCGTGGACTTGCAATGCAATTTAATTTGATTTGGATTTGGTAACATCCTACAAGCTATTCCATTACCATTTGTGCCGTCTTACTTTTGTTGATGTCTTACTACCGTTGATGTCCTGTGATGATCTACATGGCTGCATGGCTATTCTGGTGTTCCTGCTCATCCTTGTAATAAGTAAGGTCAAAGGTCGAGGGTCAGCTGTATTTGTCATGTTGACTTAATCAATGGACATAAAGCAGGTACACCCTGTTATGTGTGTGTGTGTGTGTGTGTGTGTGTGCATGTTCCTGCATGCTTTTGTGTGTGTGTGTGTGCGCATGTGTGTGTTACAGCATGCATGTGAATGCATGTGTGTGTGTGTGTGTGTGTGTGTGTGTGTGTGTGTGTGCGTGTGTGTCACTGCGCGTTTGTCACCGTGCTCAAACGTTGCTCTGGACAGTTTCTCTCTGTCATGCTGACATCGGAGCGGTGGCTATTCCTGGCATCCTGTAACGTTAGCTTGTGAGGAGGAGGAGGAGAGCGCCGCGTAGCACCAGAGCGCTTCACTGACGAGGCAGGGGAGAAACGCTGAGCCGCCCCAGTGACGCATATCAGGGCCGAAACCCCACCCAGCCAGGGGGCCGACGCACCGAATGAGCAATGTGCCCACAACGCTTGGCTTGGAATATTTATCAGTTCAAATAGAAAATACAAAAACGGCTGACATTTCTGCCTATTGATCTCTTCTTCTTCTTTCTTTCTTTCTTTCTTTCTTTCTTTCTTTCTTTCTTTCTTTCTTTCTATCATAATTTCATCTAATTTGTTGCCTGGTAAATAGGGCTATCATGATACTTGGGTGCCGATTCCGTAGGTATTGCGAGGTATTTTTAAGTATTGCGATTCTACAAGCATTGCGCGTCTATATATAACGATTTTCGATTTGTTCACTTTTTTAACACTAGACCACGGGGAAAAGTAGAATCATGCACTCCTAGAGACTGAATATCATGATGAGGCACATTTCCAAAAACAATGCACATCACATGTCAGTCCGTCTTTCTGACTTTTATTTCAGCAGCATCATTGATATACTGGGAGGGTTACATGCTACTGTTGATGTAATGTACGTATGCATTTAATATGAAACTAATAGACACTGTTTAAAAATAAATATAATAATAATAATAATAATAATAATAATAATACAAATAATAATAATAATAATAATAATACTAATTTTAAAAAATTGATTAAAAAATTGTAAAACAATTGCGATACCTAAGTGAATCAACTTTTTTTCCCTTCCTAACCTGTTCCACTCTCGCCTGTTTCCACTATCTTCCTCTGGTTTATCGCGATATCAAAGTGCTAGTCTATCGAGGCCATCTCTCCTTGTAAGAGACCAGCGGTTTGCTATCAAACAAGCGCATGGCACAGCTGCGTTTAGGCTTGGATCAGATGTTGGGATGGGATTCTCTCTGTGGTATTATCAGCTCTCTACCACAGCGTTGAAATATCGCCGGCGCCACAAATATGTTTCCGTGTATCAGCATCTATCTTCTCCACAAAGCCCTGTTGGGGACTGACCTTTTTAGTTGTTTGTATGCTCATAAATCCTCATAAATCCATGCACTGCAAATCACAGAGCCTCTCTCTCTCTCTCTTTATTCCTCTCGCTCTCTCTCTCTCTCTCTCTCTCTCTCTATTCCTCTCTCTCTTTCTCTCTCTCTCTTTCTCTCTCTCTCTCTCGCTCTCTCTCCTTCTTTGTTCCTCTCACTCTCTCTATCTCTCTCTCTCTTTTGCTCTCTTTCTTTCCTTTTAGAACAGATAACACGTGAACACACACCTGCACACACACACACATATATATAGAAACCCTAATATAGATACCCACATATGTACACCCATACCCTCCCCCTCCTCACACACACACCAGTGCAGAGTACAGTAGGTACCTTATTATAGTAGTGATATTAGTTAGAGGAGTGTGTTTTCAGCAGCAGGCTCAAGGTTGGTCGGAAATGAGTGTGTGTTGACTGGATGTCATGTTAATACCAGACATAGATTATAAGAAAATGGACTATAGGTCAAATAATAAGCCCTATTTTCGTTGCACTTGTTATATAATCTAATATAAATGTTATGTAATAGATAATGAGTCATCACTATTAGAATAGCTCCAGTTTTGTTTTAACCTTTATTTAGACAGGATCTCAGGATCTCCTCAACAGAGACTTGGTCAATATACTAAAGCACTGCTAGTACGATAATCTATACGAACAGACAAAGCGATACAACATGTGAAGGTGTTGCATCCTGGGTAATGGGCTGCCGTCATTGGCTGAACTGTTTGCGGTTCAAGGGACTGCGAATATATATAGGGCTTGTAAATCAGAATGCATCATGGGATTTTGAGAGGACTCAAGAGAGTTGTATTGCTGTAAAATCCTACAAAAAATCTACATAAATATACCGTAACCTAGGCTACTTCTCGCATAAGAAACGCTGTGGCGGTTTCAAACACAACATCCTTCCCATAACGACAAATCATTTCATGCTGAATTACGAAACAACAAAAAGGAAACTAAACAATGACCAAAAAACCATGACTACCAACCCAATAACTAACATGCTCGATGTGACGCTGTAATGCACAAGCGCCATATGAACAGCAGGGACTTAATGATCCACTGCACCCCTCCTCACCCACACCCCCTCCCGCCAGTTGATCTCTCCGTCATTAGGCAAGATAAAACCGTGTAGGATACAATGGCTCATTAGGGTGAGAACTATAGAAAAGTAATGCATGCTATGGTGAGGGGGGGGGGGGGGGGGGGGGGGGGGTTGTGGACGCCTGGTGGAGAACTGTTCTCTGCTATTGGTTACGTCCATTGATCCCTGGTCAAGGGCCCCTATTGGCATGTTGATGAGCCATTATGAGGCCGGTAACAAAAATCGATCCCTCGGTGGTGACATCACAACCGCATCCGTTGGTTGGCTGGAGTTGATCCGTCCGGCGTACATCTGAGTGGACGCTGCCACTTGGGATGTCACAAAGGGATCGAAAAATGGCCCTATGCACGTCAGCATCGGCCGTCGACGATCATAAGGACAATGCATATCCAGTATATACAGATACTGAGACACACTCTACGCTATTACTGGTTCATCATTCTCCACAACACACTCCTGTAACACTCACTGTAACACCTTGGAGTAATTTAACACTTTTTGATTTTTTGATTTTAAATATTTTTTTTAATAAAGAAAAAAAATATTGAAAAAAATAATGTAATATTATTAGGGGACCAAGCACAAAGTGCGAGGCACCCTATTGTAATGTACACGTATAAATAATGTACATGTAATGTACATTATTTGAAAATGCAAACTTTGAACAAGCATATCTCCGGACCGAAGCTGAGGTTATTCCATCGATATCAACCCGACGAAAACAAAGAGGGTCGTAATGGTCTGCATTAGGCTTGGCCCTCGATAAACGCTGCTTGCAGCTTTAATTAGTTTTTCTTTGATAACTTTTTTCTGAAGGTTGGAAAGACTCAAAACCGATGTCTGTGATGGTTTATGGGGAAGCCGAAAATGCCAGTCTTGGTCCTGAGTCATTGCGACCTTCCCTTCTGAAACCCTAACGCTAATATGAAACCTTAACGCTAATATGAAACCCTAACGCTAATATGAAACCCTAACCCTAATATGAAACCCTAACCCTAATATGAAACACAATAGGAAACCCTAACCCTAATATACATTTAACATTAGGGTGAGTGGTAGTTAGTTTTTCTTGAATAACTTTGTTCCTGAAGGTCTGAAAGACTCAGAACCGACGTCTGTCTGGTGGTTTACGGGGAAGCCGAAAATGCCGGTCTTGGTCCTGAGTCACTGCGACCTTCCCTTACAGAGATACTTCCAGAGATAATTATCAGGGAGATATGGGAGTTTTTGCCAGATACCATATTGAAAACTACACACCCTAATGGGTGGTAGATGATTATAATCTACAATTACCAGGAAAGTATATGGTAATATCAGTTTTGAACATGGTATCTGGCAAAAACTCCCATATCTCCCTGATAATTATCGGGGTGATATCGGAGTTTTTACTTTCCTTGTAATTGTAGATTATAATCATCTACCACCCATTAGGGTGTGTAGTTTTGAACATGGTATCATGGTATAGTTGCCAGTTATCAAGTAAATACTGGTTAATTACCAGGTAAAAATCAGAGTCATTACTACCCTCACTGTCACTACACAGGTTGATTGGTAATACATAATCTATAATTCCTGGATAAATACCTGGTAGTTTTCAGCATATATCTAGTAAATACTGGGTAACTTGTTGGTATTTACCAGGTAAATATCAGGTAACTACCAGGTAAATAAGTGGTAGTTACCAGGTAAATATGTGATCATTTTTGAGTAAATACCTGGTAAGTACCAGGTAAATATATAAGTTATTATCACCCTAACAAAGTCACATATAGACACTTTCAGTGGGTTTATTGTCTACAATATGCAATTGCAAGATATCTACCAGGTCATTATTGGGTAAATACCTGGTAAATGTCAGGAAAATATCTAGTAAATATCAGGTAACTTGTTGGTATTTACCAGATGAATATGTAATTAAACACTGGGTAATTACCTGGTAAGTACTTGGTAATTACAAGGTAATTACATTTAATTAAATGGTTATTACTTAGTAAATACATCTTATTACCAGGTAATTTCCTGGTAATTACCAGACTGTAAAAGGAAGGGTTACCGGGTTAAGGTTTGATATTAGGGTGAGGGTTTCAGAACGGAAGGTCGCAATGACTCAGGACCAAGACTGGCGTGTTCGGCTTCCCCATAAACCATGGGGCAGACATCAGCTCTGAGTCTTTACGATCTTTAGAAAAAAAGTTATTAAAGAAAAACTAACTACCACTTACCCTAATGTTAATGGGTTTGAAACCCTAACCCTAATATCAAACCTTAAGCCTCATATGAAACCCATTAACATTAGGGTAAGTGGTAGTTAGTTTTTCTTTAATAACTTTTTTTTCTGAAGGTTGTAAGGACTCAGAGCCGATGTCTAGGGTTTCAGAAAGGAAGGTCGCAATGACTCAGGACCAAGACTGGCATGTTCGGATTCCCCATAAACCATGGGGCAGACATCGGCTCTGAGTCTTTACGACCTTCAGAAAAAAAGTTATTCAAGAAAAACTAACTACCACTTACCCTAATGTTAATGGGTTTCATATTAGGGTTAAGGTTTGATATTAGGGTTAGGGTTTCAGAACGGAAGGTCGCAATGACTCAGGACCAAGACTGGCATGTTCGGATTCCCCATAAACCATGGGGCAGACATCGGCTCTGAGTCTTTACGACCTTCAGAAAAAAAGTTATTCAAGAAAAACTAACTACCACTTACCCTAATGTTAATAGGTTTCATATTAGGGTTAAGGTTTGATATTAGGGTTAGGGTTTTCAGAACGGAAGGTCGCAATGACTCAGGACCAAGACTGTCGTGTTCGGCTTCCCCATAAACCATGGGGCAGACATCGGCTATGAGTCTTTACAACCTTCAGAAAAAAAGTTATTCAAGAAAAACTAACTACCACTTACCCTATTGTAAATGGGTTTCATATTAGGGTTAAGGTTTGATATTAGGGTTAGGGTTTTCAGAACGGAAGGTCACAATGACTCAGGACCAAGACTGTCGTGTTCGGCTTCCCCATAAACCATGGGGCAGACATCGGCTATGAGTCTTTACAACCTTCAGAACAAAAGTTATTAAAGAAAAACTAACTGCCACTTACCCTAATGTTAATGGGTTTCATATGAGGGTTAAGGTTTGATATTAGGGTTAGGGTTTCAGAACGGAAGGTCGCAATGACTCAGGACCAAGACTGGCGTGTTCGGCTTCCCCATAAACCATGGGGCAGACATCGGCTATGAGTCTTTACAACCTTCAGAAAAAAAGTTATTCAAGAAAAACTAACTACCACTTACCCTATTGTAAATGGGTTTCATATT
>JAOPHQ010001908.1:0-26419 GCA_030340625.1 Merluccius polli | reverse complement strand
AGTAGTAGTAGTAGTGTGATAGTCTAGTAGTAGTAGTAGTAGTAGTGTGATAGTCTAGTAGTAGTAGTAGTAGTAGTGTGATAGTCTAGTAGTAGTAGTAGTAGTAGTGTGATAGTCTAGTAGTAGTAGTAGTAGTAGTGTGATAGTCTAGTAGTAGTAGTAGTAGTGTGATAGTCTAGTAGTAGTAGTAGTAGTAGTGTGATAGTCTAGTAGGAGTAGTAGTAGTGTGATAGTCTAGTAGTAGTAGTAGTAGTAGTAGTGTGATAGTCTAGTAGTAGTAGTAGTAGTAGTAGTAGTAGTAGTAGTGTGATAGTGTAGTAGGAGTTCAGTGGGAGTACTCCCGCCAAAAAGGTTGTGGGTTCAAACCCCCAAATGTTCAGTCTGTACCTGTAGGCGTCCTTGAGCAAGGCACCTAAACCCCTACCTGCTCCTTAATGACACGCATGTACAAAGAAATACTACTTATTCACTTTGGATCCAAATCTGCTAAAAAGACTAAACGCTCAATGATGATGTCGATCACACATCATCATCATCATCATCATCATCATCATCATCATCATCATCATCACCACAACGAGGCTGTGTGTCACTGTGTGTGTGTGTTTTTTTTTCTCCTCCTCCAGTGAACGACGTGCGTAACGCGGCGCCGTGCGCGGCGAGCTACATGCTGTTCGACCCCGGCGACCAGGTCATGCAGCAGAACGTGGCGTACTACCGCTTCTACCGGGAGCAGTGGGGGCTGGAGGAACGCCACTTCCTGCCGCAGCCGGTGAGCCAGAGCGCCTAGTCGCCGCCGCTTCCTGTAAAGGGGGGGGGGGCTGGAGAAAAAACGATCTGGAAAAATCATGTATTACTTACCACCATAATTATCATAACCATAATATTCCCTCACTGCGCTGATATGCGATGATGACCGTGCGCCGTTTTCTCCTTAAGGATTATCGCATTCCTGTCGTCATGATCAGGTCCCTCCATTTTGCTTTTTTGGAGGCAGACTCCAAAGTTACAGTACAGCGCTCGCAATAGACGTAAACAGGAGGGAGTGAGTCGCAGCCCGCCGGTTTAAAACGGACTTGGCGTGAACATCAACACTGCGCCAGGGTGCTAATTAGGGCCCTATATACTTTCCTAACAGCAGACTTGGGTTTTTCTCGCGCGTTTGCGAGCGTCGCATTAGCAGCTGCGGTGAACCCTTGCAGCCCTCGCATGGACATAATTGGGCCCAAAACCACAACGCCCGCGGAAAACCCGCAGTTTCTTTTAATTGAAGCCGCCGTTGCTGTGAAGGCGGAGGAGGGAGGAAAATTCAAACAACGTATAAAAAACTTAACCGGCTGAGATCTGTTGCTGGGAAATCTCTCGTTAAATGGCGCTGCCGGCGGCGCCACCTCCCGCCGTTCGGGAGAACCGACGCGCTGACGTTGTCGTTTGGTTTCACAGGAGGCGCTGAAGTATCACCAGCAGACCACCAAGCAGAAGGAAATGTTACAGTTCGCGCTCAACTACCTGCAGACGGACGACGAGGTAAGGGGGCGACCGGGTCGGACCAGCGGCCGTTACACGCCGCGTCCACCCAGATGTGTCAGGACTAGACCAGTCTACCCGCCTGCCCAGTGGACCGTACCAACTGCTAGGCTTATCTAACCATCATACATCTGGGGTGGACACCCCCCACTTGTGATGTCACTAGAGGGTAGTCAGACATGATGATTTTGAAACGATCTGTAATAGCCAATCACACCCACACCTGGTGGTAACATACCGGCCCTTTAAGAGAGTTGTCCCCATTCGTTTTTTTTTTTGTTAGTTTTTTTGCTTTGGTGTTGGCCGGCAAAGCGTCCATTTTGCTTTTCCCCAGCAGCATGTGGTATGTGTCTGGGAAGTGTTGGCCACTGAGGCCCCTCCACCACACACACACACACACACACACACACTTCAAACCAGCTGTAGCTCCGCCCACCTCCTCACCGCTCAGGATGGGGGAGGGGTGTGTGTGTGTGGAGGGGTGGGGGGGGGTGAGAATTACAGGTAAATTACAGGGTGCTGCTGTGGACAAACAAAGGGGGGTGAAAACAGCTTAGCCGGTGCCAGATGTCGGTGGGATTGTGCGATTGCAACTAGGAGTGGAGAGTTCTGTAAAAACAAGATAATACTCAAATACAATGAGACGCTTTGAGAGGAGGGGATGAAAGGCCAGATTTTGGTGAAGCCTTAGAGGAGGGATTACCTTTGGTTGCCTAATGCAGCGTTTCTCAAATGTGGTTACGCAGACCCCTAGAGGCCCTTCTAAGGTCTTTTGTTTTTGATTGATTGAAAACTTTATTGAACAACAATTAACAAGAAGAAGTGTTCAAAAGGATGAAAAAAACACAATAAAGCCCAAAGGCTTGTTTCCATTGTGGTCCTTTAAAGTCTGGACTAGGACTAGCTAGTTAGGTGCTAGGAACAGGTCTAAAAATGTCTTTCATTGTTTTAGACTAGACTTTATTGATCCCTTTGGGATGACTCCCTCAAGGAAATTGAATTATTATGTTATATTGTATATATTATATTGGTTTGGACAATTGTACAATAATTCCACCTATACCATTAATTAATACCATATAGCACTATACCATTCCACCTTAATACAACTCAGTAAATCTGAATACTAGTAGTGTTTCTGAGCTACTGGACGTGTGGGGCTGTGGTTGACCCGTCTGTCTGCTCTTGTGTCACTAATCAGGACGAGGTGAGCCCAGAGGAGGCGGGCGGCGCCGGCGGCGGCCAGGAGGCCCCTGACGCTGAGTTCGAGGGGGTGGGGGACTATGAGGAGTCCTTCGTGGCCGAATGGTGGCAGGAGCCCAAAACCAAGTGGGACACGGGGGAGGTGGACTGACTGACTGACGCCAGGCTCACCTCGAGTCCCCCGAAGAAGAATTTCAAACCAACGGATAGTGAAACCTTTTTTTGTGAACATTTTAAATCTCATTTAAAATAAATAAATAAATTAAAATAAAGTATGGAGGAGGACAATTTCAAAGTGCGGGACCTTAAACACAGGGAGAGAGATGCGTGTGTGCGTCAGTGAAGTTCGTAGCTCTATAAATCGTATCCATGACAACCATTATTGTGAACAACAACAATCGTAAAGCAAAGTCGTTTCTTACTGGACCACAGTCGTTTTCTTACCGGACCACTGGGTCCATATCGACTATAGGATGTTTTCTTTTTTTTCTAAAGGATTTTTATTGACATATTTTATTTAAATAAAAGTGTAAAACTGCCAGGAGGGTGTCGTTTGTCAGTCATTTTCCGTAGAAGAGTGAAACAGCTAATACACCAAATACATCGAGACGCCAGTAATACAAAGTGGGGTTTCATTTTTGTGTTTTATTAATTCTTTAAGGATCTCTACTACAGAGCTTTATTCATTATTTATTCATAAGTTTTTTTTCTCAATTCAAAAAAGATAGTGTCTAAAAATATGGGCTAAGACGCATCGTTGTGCACTTCCTCATCTCCCTCCACACGGACCATTAGACGTGTGTATGCGTCCGACGCCAACGCCGCGTGCGGTCGCCACCACAGTGCTGCAAACTCGGAGCTCGAATCAAACGTGTCGTCGTCTTCTTAGACGCGGCGTCGGCCCAGAGTCCAGGTCCGGTCTACAAACCGGATCCCACTCCCCCCATGTAACAGTGGAAAAACGACAATATTACAAAGTCTCTGGGATGAGGCGGCCACCCAGGGCTCGAGAGCGATCGACAAACAAAAATGCCGTTTGAACGTTTGATGTATTTTCTTTTTTTCTCTCCTAGCGAGCGAGAAATGATTCGACAGGATGTTGAGACGGCGAGGACGTTTCGCTCGCCGCTCCGTCGTTTGGGGCATGGGCGCACAGATTAGCATCTAAGACGACGCTAATCTGTGCACCCATGGCCCCCATCCGTGATGACCAGACGCGTGTGGTCGGATGAAACGGGGGGGGGAAAACAACGCCTCTGAAATAATCCCAAAAGAAGCGCCGTACAGTGGATTCAATAACGGTTCAGTAAACTTGCACGTATTTACAGAGAGGTGTGCATATAATGGACTTAAATGTGCGTTTGTCATCGTCGCCGTCGGATGTCACACTGCACTTTTTAGGTTTCTCTTTTTTAGTTTTTTTTAGTTTTTGGCAAATGTGCTGCCGCTACGGCGTGGTGACGGCGTATAATAACAGGAACTAGAAAGACAATCTCTGAGGAGGTGCAACAAACGTCTCTTCGTCTCAGTAATGGCAGGAGTGTCGAGGTGAACACGGACCGACCGCCGCCGCCGCCCCCCTAACACAAGTGTAAACAGTCTCTCTTCTTCTTTGCTGCTTTCTTTACAAATCCTCCTCTTACATTCATCTATGAGGATATTATACGTACATTATTATTTTGATGTATTAGGGGGGGGGGGGGGGGGGGGGGGGTGCCTCAGGAAGTAGTGAACACACAAAAAGGGGATTTTTTTTGTTAACACCTAAAAGTGGAATGTAGGTCAGAGGCTGCGGTCGGGTTCACACTAAGTTACTGTGGTCTCTGCGGCTTTAAAAGTAGTGTCAAAAATGTTCCCAAAAACCACGACGCCTTTTCTCTCTCGTTTGTTTTGTACCTGAAAGCTCATTAGGGGGCAGGTTCGATGCCTCGAAGTAAAACCAACACAACGTAACGATTAAACATAAATCGATCCACCCCTCGCTTGATCTAACGCCTCGTCGGTCTTCTGACCTTTTACTTATTCTATGTCTTCATCATGCCTTTTTTTCTCAGGCGTCCGTCTTTAAAAAAAACGTGCAATCGACGAATGTTCAATTCCAGGAATATATCCGAGTTTGTAGATATCATTGTCCAGGCAGGTTGTAGGCCATTCAACCGGTTTCTTAGATGAAAGTCCTGGCTGTGACTCAAGTCCTTCTAGGGCTGTGACTCAAGTCCTTCTAGGGCTGTGACTCAAGTCTTTCCAGGGGTTGTGACTCAAGTCCTTCTAGGGCTGTGACTCAAGTCCTTCTAGGGCTGTGACTCAAGTCCTTCTAGGGTTGTGACTCAAGTCCTTCCAAGGGATGTGACTCAAGTCCTTCTAGGGCTGTGACTCAAGTCATTCTAGGGCTGTGCCTCAAGTCCTTCCAAGGGCTGTGACTCAAGTCCGTCTAGGGCTGTGACTCAAGTCCTTCCAAGGGCTGTGACTCAAGTCCTTCTAGGGCTGTGACACAAGTCCTTCCAAGGGCTGTGACTCAAGTCCGTCTAGGGCTGTGACTCAAGTCCTTCTAGGGCTGTGACTCAAGTCCTTCCAAGGGCTGTGACTCAAGTCCTTCTAGGGCTGTGACTCAAGTCCTTCTAGGGCTGTGACTCAAATCCTTCTAGGGCTGTGACTCAAGTCCTTCTAGGGCTGTGACTCAAGTCCGTCTAGGGCTGTGACTCAAGTCCTTCTAGGGCTGTGACTCAAGTCCTTCCAAGGGCTGTGACTCAAGTCCTTCTAGGGCTGTGACTCAAGTCCTTCTAGGGCTGTGACTCAAATCCTTCCAAGAGCTGTGACTCAAGTCCTTCTAGGGCTGTGACTCAAGTCCTTCCAAGGGCTGTGACTCAAGTCCTTCCTAGGGCTGTGACTCAAGTCCTTCTAGGGGCTGTGACTCAAGTCCTTCTAGGGGCTGTGACTCAAGTCCTTCTAGGGGCTGTGACTCAAGTCCTTCCCATTGGAAAAACAACCCCCAGAGAAGCTCAAATCCCAGGTATGTTGTTTCAGTAGTCTACAAGAGCGGCCACTCTGAACTTCATGGACTCCATCCTATAGGCCAGGTGGGGTGTAGTCAGGCAGTTGGTCGTTGGTAAGACCGCGGCCCAAACCCGATTGGTCCTCATCGAAATGTGTTCACAGTACACACACACACACACTCACACACACACACCAGCGGACCCCCAGAACCAGCCACCAGGAGGAAGACCAAAATATCCGCTCTTTCTCTTCGGCGAGGGCGCGATGCCATGGGTGGTCAGCTGACAGCCCCCGCAGGAATGTGATTGGCTGGTGTGGAGGAAGGGAGATCTGATTGGTCCCCCCCTCCATCCCCCCAGGGTGGGAGGTGGAGCCAGGCTGGAGGATAAGACCAGGGGATGGGAAGGGAAGGCGGTGGGGAGGCAGTATAGGAAGAGGTTTGGAGAGATAAGACAGGAGCGGAAGACGTCTCCCCCCTCTCTCTCTCTCTCTCTTCCAGGGCGGGAACAACGGCGTGAGGAAGACGAGGGGCAGACAGACACGAAGACATAAAGAGAGGAGCCATTTTCTTATCCTCCGCCGGATCTGAAATCAGAAGAAAAGACTCAAGTCGCTGAAGACGCCGCGATGGGACGTCACCCGAAAATACAAATCAAATAATAAACAGCAGTGAAATAAAATGAAACTGGCGATGAAGCGAAAGATGGACGGACGGAAGGAGGGATGGAGGGTCGGATGGGATGAGACGGAAAAAAATAACAGAGGGGAGGGGTGAGTGACGGGTCATACCTCCCTCGCCGGATGTTCCTGCACGCGGGGGGACACGGGGGAGACGGGGGAGGAGAGGGAGAAAAGATTTGTGGTCAGAAACAAAGTCCACAGAATATAGGAGTTCACCTATCATCCCTGCGTCATCGCTATACTAGTACAGTATTAAAGTTTTGACTATCAATTAATCACATTTGACGTTATATCCTACATAGTGAAGCCCTCTGTGGAGTGTGTGTGTGGTTGATGGCTGGTTTACAGCCTCACCTGGACCGAGTCAGACTGATGATGAGGGGGGGGGGGGGGGCTGCACACCTGTGGTGCATGAGCAATCATGGCACCCAGTATAAACCAGCTATCACCACACACACTCAGGCTGTGTTCAAAACCGCATGCTAACCTACTGCCAACTACATTCCCAATGAGTATGTGCTGCATACTAAATGAATGTTTAAGTATGCCGTTACCAGCAGACCGTTTACACTGAAGTATATAGCCATGTATCCCAGAATGCATTTCGCACCAACCGGCAGCGACATTTTGCATAATTTTATTGAGTTATAATATGTTTTCTGTCGATAAAGTCACCCTGTAGGCGTCCAATGTGCGGTCAGTTTATCTAAACGACGCCTGTTTGGAAATTGGCTCCGACATTTTCAGAGATGTGAGGTGACGTCTGAAGAGGCGCAATGCATTGTGGGGGCAGTCGAGTATGTCCAGTGAGCCCAATATATACAAGAAAACCTTGCTCATCCAGTACACATCCCGGCATTTCTCGCCCCGGATCCGCACACTATGCGGTGTGCACACACTGCATACTCAATTTGACGTCATACTCAGTATGAACAAAAACACATTAGTATGCTGTTTTTCGAACACCTCGCCGCAGGGGAGAGCGCCGCCGTCACGGCAGCATGTACCATCTGCTCGGCTTGCACCGTCTCGCAATTTCCAATAAATGGATATATACTCAAACAACTGCTGTGTCTGTTGGAAGGGCCCGGCGAAATCCACTTAACAGTATGTGGCGTGTGGCAGGAGGCCGCCGCTACACCGTCTGTAATATAATTGTGTGCAGTGTGTGCGGTGTTTACAACTCCCGCCCAGGGACTACGGATGAAAGTGATCTTGTAGTAGCCATCTGTGGTGCAATATATATATTGTGCACTGTCCCTGAAATGTATAAATATAAAATTGCTCAATTGCAAATGACTCCAAACTGTACTGAAGTGGAGCATCAGTCGGTGACTTGAGCAGCAACCGAGTTCCTCTCTTTAGTGTGTAGAGGAACATGTGAAATGTGACCGCATACAAACTGTTTCAGATTCGGATACGATTCGCGTCGATATATCCGACTCATCCTGAATCTTACAGGTCCATTTCAATTTAACACACACACACACACACAGTCGACCCAGCGGCGACCCAGCGGGGAATTCGATGAATCACCAGCCACTAGCGCTTCCACTCCACCGCCACTTCTAGCCGGGCATGAAGTGGTCCACACATGCGGCACACAGCAGGTCTTATATGTAGCTGCAAGCACCAACCATCTCAGTCCTCAAGCTACGGATGCGATGAGGAGGATGCAGAGCCCCCCCCTTCCCACACACACACACACACGGACGCATGCAATCATGCACAGGCCGCTGCAGTTAAGAGTGTTGACTTTTTGAAGCGATTCAAAGTGAACAGGCTCTTCAGCAGTAGTAGTAGTAGTAGTAGTAGTAGTAGAAGTAGTAGTGGTAGAAGTGGTAGTTTGAGAACCGCAGGCTGAGTGTCGAGGTCTGCAGTTACAACCCTTCGCGGTCGGAGCTGGAACAGAAAAAACAAGCATGCAGAGCTGCAAGTCGGAGCGGCGTGGCGAAGGGGAAGGCACTGGAGACACACCGGCTCTCACGCAAGGACAATTTGCAAGTGGCTTCACCTTCCACTTGGGTATCAAACGGCATTTGGAGATGGGTTGGGGTTGGGGGGGGGGTTGGCAAATGTGGCACCAGTGGACTAGGTCATGTCAACAGTATAAAGCCTTCAAAAGGTCAGAGGTGCGCGACATGCCAGGGCCGTGGTTCGGCCCGGCGATGCTAAATTAGGTTTAGTGTGGTGCTCAGATCTGTTGGTAGTGTTGGATCCCGGCAGACAGAGAAGCTGTCATTATTCATATTAACCATCGGGGCTGAGAGCTAAGAGCGAGAGTGTCATGGTCTGCCTCTGTTCCCCGTGTTTCTTCATGGTTTCCTATTTTATTTTGGTAGTTCACCCCCTTGTGTCGTGTTTTGAGTTCACTTCCTGTCTTTGTGTTTTTCCCGCCCTTGTGATTTCCCTGATTAGTTTCCCCTGCTCCTTATCATTTCATCTGCACCTCATTCCCTCATCAGCCACTCCCTTTATAGTTCACATGTTTGGTTCTTTGTCGGTTCTTCCCAGTTACTAGTCGGGTTTCTGTTCCTGTGTTTCCTGCGGTTTGGTACCTTGCTTGGATTGTGTACCTGCCAGTCTACCTGTACCTCTACCTGTACCTGCCGGTCTACCTGTTCCTGTAAGTCCCTTTATTAAATTCCCTTCAAGTTCATCCTTCTCCGTCTCTACATTTGGGTCCTTCTCCCGTGTTCCTAGCTACCGACGTGAAAGAGAGAGCAAGGAAGAAAGAAAGAAAGAGATGCAGGACTGACGCCTTGCGGGGTCGAGGGGGTCGGCGGTTTCACCGGTGAACTTCATACCTCCACTACAGTGAAAGTGAATGCAGTGCAGGGCATTAGCGCATCCAAGGCAGTGGGTGTGGCGTCAGGCGGGAGGGCAGACAGTTACACAGCGGCATGCCAGGACTCTTACTTAAATCCCCATCCTGTCCCCCCCAGGACTATAGCTGCCAGGAGAATAGCGCCCGCGATGGAGCCTATTATGATATTGGTGCCGCTGGGACCTGCGGAGGGAGGTGGGAGGAAGAGGAAGAGGAGGAGGAGGAGGAGAAACAAAAAAAAACAACACCACTCAAATACACACATCAGAAGACAGCTTTCGACACTGTACCACCAAACAACCACCAGAGAGAGAGAGAGAGAGAGACCAGCACATGGGGTAGGAGATGGGACAGCGGGCGAGCGAGGGGTGAGCGAGGGAGGTCAAAACGACGTCAGTTACATTTTCATTTTAATATTTTTTTACTTCGTCCACTCTTTCAGCCGGGGTGGCAACGGGCTGTTTCTCTTTTTTTGCACTTGCTCAAGGGCTCTGTGCCCATGGCAGACTGGTAACAGGGTGTCCACCAGACGTACACACACTGGTACACACACTGTTACACACACTGTTACACAAACACACAGCGGTGATAATGTGAAGACATTGATGATGAGGAAAGGAGGACTGACGGACAGACAGACAGACAGGGAGACATAAGAGGACAGACAGGAAGTAGAGTTGCGTCAGGACCTTTCTTCTCGAGCCCCATGGGGGCAGTGGGCTCAGGAATGGGGTCAAAAACGCTGCAGTCCTTCCCTGTGTAGTCCCGGTCACAGATACACTTCACCTCGTTGCTGCATGTCTGGAGAGAGAGAGAGGGATGGAGGGAGGGAGGGAGGGAGGGAGAGAGAGAGAGAGAGAGAGAGAGACTATTAAGGGAGGAATTTAGGTCAACCGAGGAACAACAGATATAACCGCAATTCTCATCAGTAAGATCCCAAATCTCCTGCTTGGTGAATAATAAAGAACATCCCGTCTAATCTAATGTAATGTAATCTAAAGTAATCTAATCCCGTCTAATGTAATCTAATCTAATGTAATGTAATCTAATGTAATCTAATTTAATGTAATCTAATGTAATCTAATTTAATGTAATCTATTCCTGTCTAATCTAATTCAAGTCTAATCTAGTCTAATCTAATGTAATCTAATTTAATGTAATCTATTCCTGTCTAATCCAAGTCTAATCTAGTCTAATCTAATGTAATTTAATCCTGTCTAATCCAATGTAATCTAATGTAATCTAATCCTGTCTAATCTAATGTAATCTAATCCTGTCTAATCTAATCTAATGTAATCTAATCCCGTCTAATCTAATGTAATCTAATCCTGTCTAATCTAATGTAATGTAATCCTGTCTAATCTAATGTAATGTAATCCAGTCTTATCTAATGTAATCTAATCCCATCTAATCTAATGTAATCTCATCTAATGTAATGTAATCCAGTCTTATCTAATGTAATCTAATCCCATCTAATGTAATCTCATCTAATGTAATGTAATCCCGTCTAATCTAATGTAATTGTGGAGGGTGTGTGTGGTTGATAGCTGGTCTACAGCCTCACCTGGCCTGAGTCAGACTGATTGGACTCTGATTGGCTGGGTGGGGCTGCACACCTGTGGTGCATGAGAGCAATCATGGCACCCAGGATAAACCAGCTATCACCACACAAACACACTCATGGCAGCTTGTAAGATCTGCTCGGCTTGTAACATCTTGCCATCTCCAATAAAAGCATAATTGACAACATCTACCCGTGTCCCGTGTCGGAGGGCCCCAGGAAAAGCCACTTAATCTAATCCTGCCTAATGTAATGTAATTTAATCTAACATAATCTAATCCCGCCTAATGTAATGTAATCCCGCCTAATGTAATGGACGCCAGGCCGTGTTGCAGGGCGTACCCCGTGGTGGGAGCAGGTGAGGCCGTGGTTGGACCCGGGACAGGAGCTGAGGTTGAAGGCGGCGAGGGGGAGGCAGCGGCGCTCCAGACACATCATGTTGGGACCGCAGGGGGTCCCGGCCTCCACGTAGCCCAGGTCAGAGCCGTCCTCCAGCAGGGCGTGGCCACCACTGAGCAAGGCACACACACACACACACACACACACACACACACACACACACACACACACACACAGTGTCTGATTAAAAGGTAACATGACACCGTATAACGATAATAATAATACATATATGATAATAATTTCATCATTGCCCATCATACGTGTGCGCCAGGCAGGCGGCGTGATTGCGTCATCACACTCACCGGCAGTCCATGTACTTGTTCTGGTGGTAGATGGTGAGACTCGTGACGTCGCCCTGCAGGTCGCCGAACTTTGGCTTCGCCGTCAGATTGGCGCAGAACAGGAAGCCACACAACACGTCTCTGGAGGAAACGAACACACGTGCGTGTGTGTGTGTGTGTATAAAAGGAGGAATTGGGAAAGAGTTTGTTTTCCGTCTATTTCCATCCATTCATCCGAAGCCCACTTGGAACGACGCTTTTGTCCAAAGCGAATTATAATAAGTACATCTGTCAGTAGAAAGTTAAACAACAATTCGTCACCGTCGGTTACAGCGAGGGCGCCAACAGAACCCGTTTCTAAGTGCGCCATAATTGCTAGGTTTAGCTCTGCTTCCTGTTTCGCAGCATGGACAGCTAAGGGTAAGATGCTATACGATCCCCAAGTACTACAGTATTTAATAGCCGGGACGTACGAACAAATACAATACAATACAAAGTGCATACGAGGTTTTATCAGATATAAAACATTATTAGAAACCGACTGCGGACTCACGGCTTGTTGCACTGCAGCCATCCCTTGCCGTCCGCGCCGGGACCGCAGTTCCCCTTCTCCGTTCCCTCGGCGTTCAGCTTCTCATAACAGAAGCGGTCGGCTGAATCTGGCAAACGCAAACACAAATATTGTGACAAAACACGCCAACGAGTCAACAGCACCGGCGGTTTTGGAGCTTCGATCCAGCGATGAGACACGCTATCTGGTAGACGTGCGTCAGAGACGGGTGCAAACTACGCCCAAAATGACCGTTGCACAATGTGCAGCCCTGTTTCTTAGAGTAGCTCTTCATGGTGCAGACCGGACTTTGAAGACCTGCACCTGGAGGCCTTCCCAGGTACAGTGTGTGTGTGTGTGTGTGTGTGTGTGTGTGCGTGCGTCCAGGCAGTCTAAACCATGTGTGGGGAAGCAGATGACCAACAATGTACTAAGTTGCCCGCTGCTGTCTGGTCAAACTAAACAGAGAAGTCAACCTGCAGGAGTTAGCCTACTGTTAGCTCTGATGCTAAGGCTAAACAGAGAATTCATTCAGCAAGAGTTAGCCTACTGTTAGCTCTGATGCTAAGGCTAAACAGAGAATTCATTCAGCAAGTTAGCCCACTGTTAGCTCTGATGCTAAAACAAAACAGAGAATTAATCCTGCAGGAGTTAGCCTACTGTTAGCTCTGATGCTAAAACAAAACAGAGAATTCATCCTGCAAGAGTTAGCCTACTGTTAGCTCTGATGCTAAAACAAAACAGAGAAGTCAACCTGCAGGAGTTAGCCTACTGTTAGCTCTGATGCTAAGGCTAAACAGAGAATTCATTCAGCAAGAGTTAGCCTACTGTTAGCTCTGATGCTAAAACAAAACAGAGAATTCATCCAGCAAGAGTTAGCCTACTGTTAGCTCTGGTGCTAAGGCTAAACAGAGAATTCATCCTGCAAGAGTTAGCCTACTGTTAGCTCTGGTGCTAAGGCTAAACAGAGAATTCATCCTGCAAGAGCAAAAAACAATTGTTTTAGTCATTGGTCAGTACTCAATACTAATTTATTATTCATTGAGGTTGTTCAGTTCATAAAATTCAAACAAATAGAAAGCTATCGGTAGTTCAGTCTGGTCCACCCTCATGTCTGTAAAGATGTCTGCTGTTGTAGTGAGGCAACGTCGTCAAAATATCATTCATGTTCAAGACACGGCAACGTAAAAACATGGCAATAGGCCGTACAGCGCTGTGACGAAGGCCACTACTTGGTGTGCGATTCGAGTACAGTATTGTGATGTTTTGTTGTAGTCCTGCAGTCTCAGCCTCAGGTTAAATCTTTGCCTTTTTTATCTCTTTTATCGGCTATTGCTCATCGCTGTTCGCCGTACTACGCTACTCCCGGGACGACGCTCAGACCCGGCGTGGGCGGCAGCTCAGTACACAGAGCTGTTGTGGTTGTTTGTGCGCCCGAAAGGCACCGAGATTGGATTGACAATAACAAGTATTCGGTCTGTGTGCCGTTTGGTTTGAAGCAACAATACGGTGATACGATCTTGGGTGGTCCCAGCTAGGAAACGCACCCCTAACACCGCAGGGCTTAGTGCTCATACTCTGACAGCTGAGCTACTGGCGACCGCGTGGTCGGACTGATGTTATCTCCTGGACTCTTAACAACCGCCTTACAAGGCTTAATGTACCTAAACAAAGAGGTTTAGTTTAGACGTTGTGTACTCACAAGGTCACATGAGTACTAACAAAACGAGTTAAAGAGAAAAGCCATTTCGTGCTCGTTAAAGTCTTAATGTACGACGTCGCAGTTTGTGGCGTTTCTCTTTGAATCATTTCTCTGTGCACATGGTTAGCACTCATGTCTTGGTAAAGTCCATCTGTGCAAGATGTGGGGGGGGTTCCAGCTGTTTGTTTTACAACCTCCCTGCCAGGTGTGTCCCTGCAAACAGCTGTGTGTCTCAGCAGCGGCGGACCACATCATCATACTTACTATAACCCCAGAGCCCTTTGCACTGGCCGTCCCGGGTCCTGCAGCGACCGCCGTAGCAGCGACCCTGAGGGACCAGACAGACGCATCATCAGGCCGGGACTCGGCGAGAGAGGTGTGAGTGTTATTCATTAAATGAATGAGGGCCGGGCGATACGGCCAAAATCTCATACAGATCATTTAGTAACTCGATTTTAACGATATAGCATGATTTCTGGTCTATTTTTGGATAGTCTTTTTTGGATAGTCTTTTTTTCATCACTTCACTGTAACACAGCCTTTAAAACAAGGAAAAGACAACACTTACGATATCCAAAATCTAAGACGATATCTAGTCTCGTATTACGATATATAGATGTAATATCGATATAATACTGCCCAGCCCTATGATGAATACAAACATAACACTTACCTGGCTGCTGTCACACATGTACCCATCGAGCTTGTGGACGTTGTATGGACACTGTGGGGAAGAGAGATCAATATATATATATATATATATATATTTCTATATACTCTGCTACTCTATTGGATCTGACACGAGTTAAAGTGATGGATAACAGAAATCAATAATTGACTCCTAATTATGTGAGGAGATAGATCCTGTTGTCACATCGCTTTAATGTGTTAAAGCGTCGAAAGACAAAAGACATCTACGTTTTCTGTCCGTATTAAAAAGCTTTAGCGCCGCACACACACAGAGATTAAACACAGATTTTGAACATTCACTGTGGTTTGTTATTTTAAAAAATACAATTTGCTCTAGAATTTGCAATAAGAAATAATCACATATTGCGCAAACATCACCATCGTTCACATTGAATTTCCTGCGACATAATTACCCTCCGACCACAGCTAGTGGTTTGACCCAGAGCCCAGAGCCCAGGCCCAGAGCCCAGTCCACAGAACCCAGACCCCAGACCCTAGACCCCAGAGCCCAGAGCCCAGAGCCCAGAGCCCCAGAGCCTAGAGCCCAGAGCCCAGAGCCCAGAGCCTAGAGCCCAGAGCCCAGACCCTAGGGCCCCCCAGAGCTCAGACCCCAGACCCCAGGACCGAACATACCCGACTAGAGTCTCCGGTACAGGTCTCTGGGATGTCACAGTCGTTCACAGCCTCTCTGCACACCGCTCCCCTCAGCTCATACTGTAGTCAACACAACACAACAAGACTTAACATCCAGACCACCAATTCACGCCAATTCATTCAAAAACCCATTGTTATATACAGTATATTGTCAGGTCTCTCTTGAGACTGACCTGTATCAATAAAAGTATACAATACAATAAGTGTGTGTGTGTGTGTGTGTGTGAGCCAACGGTCCGCTGCCATGGCGACGCCGCGACGCAGCAGCAGACTCACCCTGCAGCCACTGCAGCAGAGGCCGTTGCTGCACATGGCGTCGTGGGTCAGCGTGCATTTCTTGCAGCACGCTCCCCCGTTGCGGGCGCACTCCTGCCAAAACCACACGACAACACCATCAAGTTCGATTATAGCGATACAACAAAATTATATCGACATCGTACTGATACTGATCAGACAACCGCTAGATCGCCTGGGATTTTGGGCGATGGGAATAATTTGCGATTTGGCTGCCAAAATAATAACAAGGTATTTCCTGGTATTAAAGGCTGCATTCCAATGCTGTGATGCAAGTTTATGATTTATCCATTATATCCACTTTAGATGGTGATTGATGTTCCTGTTTGTAGGGAATAGCTCCCGGCGCTAAACGATGCCCAGTCCAGCTGAACTCATACTTCTGCCAAATCATTCAAGTGCGGTCGGTGTGTCGCAACCGACTGAAAACACATGAGTTTTATATTTCCCCGGGTGCTTTCCTTTTTGGTCTCCTGGCTGGCTGTTGGAAAACAAAAACTAAACACCACGCATGCCCCCCCCCCCCCCCCCCCCCCCCCCCCCGCTCGACCAGCAACCCCTGCAGAGAAGGGGCGACGCCCTGCTAAACTCTCGGAGGACAGAGAGCGGCGACGTGGCTGTTTTGCGTGGGCTCCCCGACGGAGAGAGAGAGAGGTGCGATCCGGGCTTCAGACACTCACCACCTGGGAGCCGCAGTCGCACTCTTCCCCCGGCTCCACGAAGCCGTTCCCACAATCTGGAAGATCCAGCAGCTGGGTGGTGGTGGTGGTAGGAGAGGAAGGAGACGATAGATGGGAGGGAGAGATGAAGAGCCCGCACACATACAGTATATCATTCATCACACACATATATATCAATACAGTATCAATACGTCTTAATGAGGCGAGGACAGCAACAGCAGAGAGCGCTTGGAGGGCAGGGTGGACTGTGTGCCGTCTTGCTGTTAAGTATGTGTGCCGAGACGGAAATCAGGCCACGAGGATAATGAATGAGTCTATTAATAATAAGGACCGGAGGCGCTGCGCTCCACCGAGGCGGAGCGTAAGGGGGGGGCTCCCGCTCGGGCCTGCGAGCCCCACACAGGGCTCACCTTGTTGGGCTTGTTGAAGAGGCAGCTGCCGCCCCCCTGGAGCAGGAACTGCGTGTATTCGTCGACGCTGCAGCGCGAGAACTTCCTGGGCAGGTAATACCTAATATGCACGCACACACGCACGCACGCGCACGCGCACGCGCACACCGATAAAAATAAATAAGAAGTTACATTAAAGGGCCATTAGAAGCCATTTTAAAAATGGTCATGTGACTCATGTGGCTAATCACACACACACACACACCTGGTGGTAAATCAGGGGCCCTTCAACCGACACTATCTTTTTATATTTGCGTCAGACAGAAGCGTTGCCATCTGTGAACAGCCAGCAGGCCGTTAAATCTGTGTCTCCATCTGTCCCAAAACGGTAAACTATCCCTCACATACAGTAAATGTTTCTCCATAATCCCTCTTTGATATTAAAAGAAATACTAATTTGGACGCAAAACTTTGCAGTGAGTGTGTGTGAGAAGGTCTTAATTGCATAAATGCGTTTGATTGGACCGCGTTAGCGTGACTGGAGCCAGAACTAGCGACGCCCATATGTAAAAAAAACAATGGTGCTGCTGCATTCCTCACCCTGTGTCCTCCATGATGCAGCCCAGCCAGGCGTCCGGACATCTGCAGTCCCCTTGGAGAGAGAGGAGGAGCAGGAGGAGGAGGAGGAGGAGGAGGAGGAAAGGAAGATTAGAGAAGGAAGAGGATGATGGATTAGGGGAGGAAGGGAATGACAGGTTTGGGAAGGAAGAAAGGTATCAGGATCAGGAAAAGAGAGGTCAGATGAAACAGTGAGGTGAGTACGTCGTTATTTGGATTTAATAGGAGATTATCATTTTGAGCAAAGCTAGATACAGTAGCAAGCTGCAGCTACAATCCCCAACTGATGAATTAATGATGGTGGCTGTTGTTAACAATAATTAACCAGTGAGTGAATAATGAAAACAACACCAGACACGATACATCACACATCAGCTGTATTAATGAATTCCCCTTGATACTGACTGCAGCTGACGCCTCCACAACCCATTATCTACACACAGCGTCTGACAAAGAGCCTAATGCTCTCCATCCGGACCGCTCCCCTGGCCAGGTGACCGCTCCCCTGACCAGGTGACCGCTCCCCTGGCCAGGTGACCGCTGCCCTGACCAGGTGACCGCTGCCCTGACCAGGTGACCGCTCCGCTAATGGAGACACACCTGTTGCTGAGGGAGCGCCACTGGAGCGATGCCAACAACCAAGTGCTGCTCCCAGTCCCATCTGGATGCCAACACCACCTCCTCCACCACCACCACCAATACAACCCCAACAACACCCATACCAGCACCACCAGCACCACCATATATTATACCTGCAGCACCGCGGCCGTTGTTCCAGCGCATGCCGATGTTCTGGCCCAGGCTCTGGCACAGGGTGACCGCCATCGAACCCACGTTCCCATACTGGAACAGAAGACATGCGGGTCACCCTCATGAGCTGTGACCTCAGTGGGGAACTGGTCACAATGGGAGTCCCCCGACCTCCCCCTTTAGTGTGTGTACTGATCACAATGGGAGACCCCCTCTTCCCCCTTTACCTCATTGATGCCCCCGCCCCGGGTCTGAGAGCAGATCCCCCCGGTGTAGGCCGTCCCGCTCCGGCTGCTCTGGAATGTGCGCCCCCTGCAGGAACACCAGAGGACCCCCAGAAACGGGTGAGGATGACGGTCTTTAACGCAACTTTTTAAGAGTTAAAGACAAAATGATATTCAGAGCATAAAATGTCCAAATTCCACATTTCCAAATCTCTCCGATACTCTCTCAGAAACGTGACGTGCGCATGGGTGGATGTGCCGGTTGGGATTTGATTAGACGCTTCAAAAATGGACAGAAATGTTAAGCCTGCCGACAAGACGTAACTCGCGTAGGAGTGGAAGAGAAGGTCATGTAAAGAGTTAAGTTACGATGACTCATAAACACATAAGCATTTCATTTAGGGGTCTTTAGTGGCGTGTGATCTTTATGGGGGGACTGTACCTGTATGACGGAGGAGTTCATGTTTAAACCCCATTTATTGAATACAGTTGCTCTACGTTGTCGCTTGGAAGTGCTGTGTTTGTCCGGATGTTTCATTTCAATAAAGCTTTAATAACGGGCTGACCGCTTGGCCTCCGGTTATCGCTGCTGCTTGCAGCTTTCTGAAGAACCGCTGATGCAGACGACTTCACACTCGACACGGCGCACCCTTGGGTCCTCAGTGATACACCAGCCAAGTGTGAAGTCGATCGGATGAACGGTTGTCGAGAAATTTGAAGGACAGACATACAAACAGACAGACAGACATATAATGAATGTTTGCAGGGCGAGAGAGACACCTACGAGAAGAGGTGCACCGCGTCGCTCTGCTCGCGGACGCTGTCCCTCCTGTACTTCATGAAGTTGGCCAGCGTTGCCAAGGGATCCGCCGACACCTCCATCTTATTTTCAGACGACCAGGTCTCCATGGCGATGAGCACGAGCCGCGTGTTGAGCTGTTCCTTGTACATCTGAGGGGTTTCCAAAAATACCTTTTTTCAAGTCTGTCGCCGTGTTTACACACACACACTGCTGCCGCAGAGAACATCTCGCTCTCCCAAAGAGAAACAGATGCTCACACACACACACACACTCACACACACTGGGACTTTTACTTATTACACAGTTTGGAGTCGTCTTACCGCGTCCGCCATGTTGACCACGGCCTTGGCAAAGTTTTTGGTCTGAGTGCTGGAGCGACGCAGCTGCACAAACTGCAGGGAGACGAAGACATAGCAGCGTAAAAACAACACACTGGGCTAAATAGGAACAGATGAGGTGACAGACGCTTTATAAATCCTGCATGCATACTGGGGTTAAGACTAGGGATGCACCGAATCCAGGATTCGGGTTCGGATTCGGCCGAATATTGGGCTTTTTTGCGGGGTTCGGCTTCTGCCGGATTTTTTTTCCCACCGAACCCGAACCCTACGCTTTCACTGCGCGCGCCACGCTGGTCGAAAAACACTTTTCTTTGCAGAAGGTTGCCTATTTTTTTCCCAGTGAAAATTAAATAAAATGAAAACTACACTGATGTTGACATTGTTTCCTTCATTAATGTGTTTAGTGTTAATGGAGTAGGATGGGAGTAGGATTCGGTATTCGGGTTCAGATTCGGCAGAATCTTAAACAGTGGATTCGGTATTCGGCAGAACCCCAAAAATCTGGATTCGGTGCATCCCTAGTTAAGACATACTGGGGTTAAGAAGTCCTTTTACGTATAGACACACGCCCACAATAAAAACACGCATGCAAAGCACAGGCTTGTGGAGCTATCAAATGCCCCATTAGGCTGCCCGACATGATTGATGCGATGGGTAGAGCTGCCGGTGCTCAGGCTATTGCCTTGAACCATAGGTTGGATTCGATCTCGGAAAACCTCACTGCTCTACATCGGAACCTGGATCGCTTTATGGACCAGAACCGCGGAGAGGCTTAAATTCGCCCCTCACCCAAAAAATTCCAATCCTATCTACTTTCGGCCCTCATATCAGCTGTGGCCTTGGCTAAGGCCACTGCTGGTTCAACGTCTTCCTCCCGAAGGATACTCCGACGAGTTCTCTCTCCCTCACCCTCCCCTTCTCCCACAAGCACCTGTGATTTGTTGACATTCCCTGAGCCCTGATCAAGGCCGTCTCCATGGCTGTGTTATCGCCAAGAACTATGAGACTGACTTTCAGTGGCTGGATGATGCCACTCACCCCAGGTGCATCCCACGTCCTCGCTGCGTCTGCGTCTACCGTGTCCTATTATGTCTTCAGTGTGTCAGAGAACGCTGGCGTCTATTGACTGCCGCTTCTGACCCTGAGCCTGTGTTGTTTCATGTTGTTAAGTGTACTGTTTTATGTGCTCTGCTGAGGTTTTTTTTTCCTGTGCCCAAACTGTAGTCCCCCCCCCCCGGACTTCAGTCTGGGATATGTTTTTTTTTCCTCCACTCTCCTTGTGTCTCTGCTGTATTCCTCCCCTTTCTTTTGTGTTATGCGTCCTTGGGTCATTGAAAGGCGCAATAGAAAATAAATGTATTATTATTATTAAGAAGACCCACACTTGAGAACGGGTTTGGAGGACTTGGAGAGCCGCCTACCAGTTCGTAGTCGTTGACAACCATCAGCTCAATGTATTTGGTCTCGGTCTGCACCGAAGGCCGGCGCACGTGTCTCTTGGTCCTCCTCAGACCCCCAGAGGACTGTGCTGCCTGGTCCGGTCTGTGCTCCTCCTCCCGGTCTTCTTCTACTCCATCGCCACACCACTCGTTATCTGGGGATTTTTCGATGTTAGAGCGATTTCAGGTCTTTCAGTATGTACAAAATTTGATAACCCTAAGAACAACACAGACCGCAATTGTATTGATATCGGTATCAATATGTGCACCCCTAGTTTCAGCTCTCATACCCGGGCAGTGAGGGGACAGTCTGATGTCTGGCATCCTTTGGATCATGTGAGCGCCGTCCTCCTTGAACACAAGACACACCGACAATACACTATAAACAGGCGATACAAAAGGGGCATTACAATCAAATCAAGACACCTTTTTTGCAGTCCTTTATAAATGACAGTGGATGTGATATTCTAAGGGCCGATCACAACGGCTTGGCTTGGTATCAGTTGGGAACCAAACTTTGCTTTGCTCACTGTTTTTGCGGCGTTTTCTGCCGTGAACGCCTCGCGTTTTTGGGCAAAAAGCGGCTAACGTCATTGGAGGTTCAGGTGTAGATGTTGCATGGTTGCTTTGCAAGGTAAAAAAGGTGCAGCGCGCCACTCTGCTTTTTTATAGGCGTCTACAGTTTTGACCGTTTTACAGTCGGCAAAAGTTTTCTGTGTGAAAAAGGATCAACTGAGATGCATGACATAATCATTAATCATTAAACCACGAAACCGTTCCTTGTTCCGCGTCTCAGCCTGGATCCCCAGAGAGAGAGGTGCGCCTACCTGGCTGCTCCCGTTAAGCACAGGTCCGATCCCGTAGGAGAAGATCCCGTCGGAGAACATCCCACTGGGAACGCCGCCGCCATGATGGAGAGGAGAGCAGGGGAAGGACGGTTCAACAACCACAACAACAACAAGCGATGTAAGAGCCAAGACAGAACACATCTGGACACACATCCCTTTATGTATCTCTTTAGTATTTAGCCATTTAGCAGTACTTTCATCCTCACGGTGATTGGGAATGTCATGACAGTAAGTAAACCCCCATTCTAGCCGGTGAGGTTTCAAAAAATGTGATCTGAGCAGTCGTGATGGTCGTAAAGGTTTGAGAAGAAATGGACACATTGGGCTTCATAGGAGCAGGTGGGGGTGGAGGGCCGGCTCACCAAAGCCCGTGGCAGGTGGAGAGGGCCGCCCAGGACTGCGGCGCGCCCCGCAACCTCCCCTGGTAGTAGCAGTGCTCGCCTCCCTGCGGACACACAGGTTACACAAGCTGTAGTCACACACACTGAACACCGCACACCCGACACACACACACACACACACACACACACACACACACACACACACACACACACATACACACACACACATACACACACAGGATTTGTCGGGCAGGGCGGGGCATGTTTACATCCATAGCAGCGCCTTACATGCTGTTTGCGGATATGCGTGCCAAATACCCTTTGAGCCATCGGACCACAGAATTTGCAGTCCACCAATCACAGCTCACATCACTCACTCTGATAATTGATTGGACCAACCGCTCATTAGAAACCGACACCCAATTCATTTTGACATTAATGGTCATTAGAGTCCAATTAGAGTTCTGTATGTATTCAGGTTTATTTATGTGGGTCTAAGTGGATTAAATCACTGTGAGAAAGGCTGATGACACGGACAGTTATCGAAACACAATACAAGAAAACCATTTGAAAGAGAAATGTTCAATACAAATATACTGTAAATGATTAAATAAGGCAGTGTGTGACCCGATGGCACCTCGAATGTTTCTGTCTAGACTAAGGTAAGGACACACAAGACATCTCTCCCTCTCTCTCTTTGTCTCTCTCTCTCTCTCTCTCTCTGTCTCCCTCTCTCTCTCTCTCTCTCCCTCTCCCTCTCTCTCTGGACCACATGGTTTGTGACCTACTTGGGCGTGTGTGCGGCGTTCCATATAAATCACCTGCCAGACAATAGAGGTGGGGTATCCGACACGGAGGATGTCTTTAATAAATCACCGGTGTGGGGTTGCCCCCCCCCCCCACGCAGCCCACACAGTAAACACAGAAAAAAAAACAGCACAGATTTAAATAAATAGGATTTTTTAAATATATGAATAGGTTTTTAAATGGCTATGGTTCTCGCTTTCTCATGAATATTAATTTCTAGACAGTTGGTAATTAGTCTCTTAGTGTCTATCTGATAGGCTGTGACGCGACCTCGCAACAATAGGCTATCAATACAATACAGAACCGATCATAAACAATAGGAGATCAATACAATACAGAACCGATCATAAACAATAGGAGATCAATACAATACAGAACTGATCACAAACAATAGGCAATCAATACAATATAGAACAAGTCTCTATTTGAGTAGCCTACTTTGAAATGTTTTTGGCCGGTTTACCAAAGTTTAAAACACATCATAGTAAACCTTATCAGATATATCGTTGATCTATGAACTACTAATGTCTCTGTTTTTAATTTCATAACTCTGTATAAATCTGAATACCGGCTGCTGTACTCCAAGTCCGTTAGCAACAGCGCCACTGAACCGGTGCCCAGAAACAACAAGACAGCAACTCATCTGATTCTCCTGTCCTTTGAACAACCTTGACTACCTTAGCAACACCGCCTTAGCAACAGGCTCAGCGCCGGTAACTTTGTTGGAAGTTGATGCATTGCCAACCCTGATCAGCGTTCACACGATGCTGTGAGTGACCTGGACACACTTTAAACAACGAGCTGCTAACCGCACCTCACAGCTCTAACCACTACACAGAGAGAGATCACACCGGACCCCACGATACTGGAGCAGTCCTTTTATCAGATATTGGTCATCATACCGGCAGCCGGCAACACGCCGATGCGCTTCTCAGCACAAAGTGTGCTGGGATGGCGGCCAGGTCTGGTCCAGCCGAGAGACAAGCTGGCCCTCGCAGACCTCACACACAGCCTGACCCCAGCGGGGCTCCGGCATGCGGGGCCCCCAACCGGAAACAGGCCGCCGTTATTTATTCCTGGTTTTCACACCTCCTCTCTATAACTACCCCCCCCACACATACCACCAACACTATCACCACTATCACCACCACCACCACCATCACCACCACCATCACCACCACTATCATCACCACCACTATCACCACCACCACCACTATCACCACTATCACCACCACTATCACCCCCACCACCACAACCACCACTTTTACCACCACCACCACCACCACCACCACCTCACCCCCACCACCATCACCCCCACCACTATCACCACCACCACTATCACCCCACGGTCTCTTCTCTGCCAAGGACTTAATGACACTGCTGAGTTGGCTGGCTGCTATGGTAACAAGCTTCTCATTGGACAGCGAGAGCGAGGGATAGAGTTGGGGAGAGGCGGGAGAGGAGGATGGGTGAGGGATGGGTGGGTGGGTGGTGTTGGTGGCGGAAGAGGGGGGGGGGGGGGGGGGGGGGTCGGCAAGTTATCAGCATATTTGTACAATGAAATAAAAATGACAATATCTGTGTATATATGAACGGCCATTTAAAATGTCAGCCATAGAAACGTTTGTATTTCTACTTTTACCCTCTTCTGTATATCGTATCTCTCCACTGTCCATCACTGTACATATTGTTGTATTATACATATTATATTATATGTTATATTATACATATTATATTATATGCTATATTATACATATTATATAATATATACCTTTACTTGCTGTGGCACTTACATTTCCTGCATATCTGTAAATAATTCTACATTTGCACTTCTAGTTAGATGCTAACTACATTTCATTGGCTTTGTACCTGTACTCTGCAGAATGACAAGAAAGCTAAATCTAATCTAATCTAATGTATTATTTAAAAAAAAAATTATTTCAAAGATAGCTGTTGAAACTATTAAAGGTAACGACGCTATGTGTAAGAATATCGGATATTTAAAGCAATTTAAAGCAATTTAATGCATGTAAACATCCCACAGGTAGAGTTAAAGAACAATGTGGCATTCATAAAGGATTTAAAAGAGAAATAAAAATAATCTATAGGGTTTTTAATTCATTCATGAATATTTGAATAGGTTTCTTCACAGCGTCAGCAGTGCGGCGTCAGCTCTTAAATCGACCTGAGAGTTAAGTGCAGCACCTAAAGAAACTTAAATAAAACCAACCAATCAATGGCTCTGACTTCGGTCCTCATTGTGTGTGTGTGTCCCATCTGGACGCCTCATACAAACAGAACGGACAAAATGTCCCCGCAAACAATTTGCATTTACAGTACAGCACGATATCGAAGTGTAACCCACGGCAACACAGCTCTTACCACGGACTGCGAGGGTTTCCCGTCGTCGTCGAAGTGCCGTTCCACATACTCAGAGGACAGGAGGTGACTGCGGAGAGGGGAGACATCCAACAGCACATCTTGTCATTATACTCTAGTGTTATATATATACAGTATATATATATATATATATATATATATATATATATATATATAACACATATATATATATTCTATATATATATATTCTGGATAAAATCCCACCCATAGTTGCACATCGTCTTTGCCCTCGCCAGTCAAGCGCGTCTTTTAACGGTCGTTTCCCATAATGCATCAGCCGACATCCCATGAAACGTCTTTGCGGCCCGGAAACTCATGAATAAGTGAATAAGTCACCATTACACCCCATCCAGTGTGGTGTAACATGACATGTGCATTAAATCCCTTTATGGTTTGTGTGCGTGTGTGTGTGTGTGTGTGTGTGTGCATGCATGTGTGTGTGTGTGCGTATATGGGTATGTACATCCTGAACGAGGCACTGTAAGCTAATTGATCACAAAAGGAGAAGCCGAGGAACAAAAGGGACTAATGCGTATGGATTGGGCGGTTTCGGTCGATGTACTAACTGGTTCAGCTCCAGATCCAACGTGAAGGTGCGTCCGAAGGCCGCGACCTGGAAGGAGATCTGGGCCAGGTGGACCGGCTGAAACGAAGCACAGACAGAAAAAAACAAACGGCCGTTTTGTTTTACGTTTTCCCCCACAACCAAAATAACACAATAATAATAATGGAGGAGGAGAAGGAGAAGAAGAAGAAGAAGAAGAAGAAGAAGAAGAAGAAGAAGAAGAAGAAGAAGAAGAAGAAGAAGAAGAAGAAGGAGGAGGAGGAGGAGGAGGATGAGGAGGAGGAGAAGAAGAAGAAGAAGAAGAAGAAGAAGAAGAAGAAGAAGAAGAAGAAGAAGAAGAAGAAGAAGAAGAAGAAGAAGAAGAAGAACAACAACAACAACAACAACAACAACAACAACAACAGAGTCTCAATGGACGGATGGACAGATGAGATGTTTCCTCTGTGTTTCTCGCTTCATGTAAATGGAGGAATATTCCTGAACGACATCAGCGTGAATAAATCCCCAGGAATCAATAGGCCGTGCTCCCAGCATGCATCTCATCAGGGCTGATCAAGTCTCCATTGATCTACATTGTCTGCGGGTCATCGCAGCGTTGCAACGTTGCCGGTTAGCTGGATGGATCGGGTTTGGGGGTTAGTGATGGATGGAGGAGGAGGGTGGTGGTGGTGGTGTGTGTGTGTGTGTGTGTGTGTGTGTGTGTGTGTGTGTGGGGGGGGGGGGGGGGGGGGGGGGGGGCGGGGGGGGGGGGTTGGTTGGTTGACAGATGAAAGGGAGAGCGAAGATAAAGCTTCACTCTGCTCCGGGTAGATTAGCTGGGGTGCTGGTGTGTGTGTGTGGTGTGCGTGTGTG